>JAECUM010002602.1:0-198675 GCA_016617855.1 Megalonaias nervosa
AAAATCAAATTTACTTTCATAGTAGATATACGTAGTCAACAGTGTATTTACTTGAAACTTCCAACAGCTAGTTGTTTCGCAATTACCGTTTTGAAGATAGTTTGTAATTAATTTCAATTTTGGCGTACATTGATATCATAAATTGGTAAAATTTTCCATGCACAACAAAAGTTTCACTTTGAAACTTCTTGATGCATAAAAATATCTAGGTTCCAACTTTTCACCTCATTTGACAAACCACACGAAAACAAAATATCCTAATAAGATGCCAAGTTACAGAAACAAGATACGACACTTAACACATAGTGATCACGTAAGCTCGCTCATTCGTTTGTATATGTCTTTCATTGGCACTCAGATTGACCAAATAAAGGCAAATTCAATATTTTTATACAAACCTAATTATAAAGCCTGTACAATTTTCGTACCTAAACTTTAATAATTGCCATCATCTACTTTCCACTTTTGAAAGTCTGGAATTTTTCATCAGAGAGTTATGTGTTCCAATTTACGGCATTCCGATTTTTGGGGAAAGGTGTTACTAATAGCGCTGCTGAGAAAATTAATTACACCGAATTTATTAAACTATCCCATAATGCCTGTTTTTTAAAATGAACTTGAGTGCAAATTGGTCCTGGAAAGCGGCTAAAACAAACGGCACCGACAAATTATTCCAAACATTACACATAAAGTTAACATAACTGACCGATCAATGGATGAAAAATGTTTTGGGGTATATTTTATCCTGGTTGTTACAGTGGGTGTATCTGTTGCAACAAGGCCGAGACAAACCCCCAACAAATTCAATTTCCGTAAACTGTAATAAACAACTATATAAATAAAAATAAAATCGTAGTATTCATATTGAAAATTTCATTGTCTATAGACGGATTAGTCTGACCGACGGAGTTTGTATATTTTAATGTTTTCGACGTACATATGATGATAGTATATTTTCTACACTACAGAGACATATTTAACCTAGGACTTATAATCAAATTTCGGATGCTATCTCTTTAACGGCCGACCTAATATTACCGTCATAACCACCTTGAGAAGTAGATTATCCGCATACAAGCACATGTATTTACAGAAGATTGAGACAACGTCCAATATACAAGTAAAGTTCCATGTTTATTCAGGAAAAATCTATTTTCAGTTGCTTGAGTTTATTGTTTCCAAAGGAGCATAACAAGAGAAAATGTATATATTTATTTGCTGCAAATTGCACAAGATAGTTCCCGTCCCTGCATATACTGTGGACAAGGTAGTGAACCACATATGGCCTCCACTCTGTACAGGAGACGACCGTGCTCAGTTCGATAGCCGGAGGGGTCAGCCTCTGGAGCCTGGTCCACACATATATAATCCGTGGACGCCTTCTGGGTATTATGTCCCGTCATCAGATAGCCGTGATATTCCACATGCCAGTCACCAAAACAACGATTTCTTGCAGGAAGCATAAAGGTGGAAGTCCTCAGCCTACTCCGGCAGACGGCACATGGCATGTTATGATATAAGAGTGCCTCGGCATTGGTCAGTTTGAAGAGAGTGTGATCGTGGTATTCGGCACCATATATGAATGCCATATTCTCGAGGCCGTCCGTGTAGGTGCCCCATATCGGCTCATGTGGAAGGCAAAGCGTGTTGACCGCAGCGCCTGCATGGTCATAATACGATCCTCCAGAGATACCTAGATGGAAAAGAAATCGATAAATATGGCGATGAATATCCTATGTACTAAATATTATCAATGTAGCTCACGAAGTATAAAGAAAATAATGGTAATCAAAGACTGGTAGATTTATTTTAAAAGACGAAATTATATTAACACCCTTAATGTCTTTTCAAGTGTAAAATATGGATAGCAGATTAGCATGATGTCATCTTAGAGAAAAGCTTGATGCGTGAAGTCTTGGTTGTATTTAACTATTGATCCCCGTTGCATACTTACTACAGATTCCAGTATTCTTACCATCGAATTACAGATTGTACTGACCTGAATAAACTATTTCTGTATCGACATCGTCTGGGCAGGTTGTTCTTCCCCACCGTGTGTATACAGCGCCACCTGTGTATATTAAAGAGAATAAATGATGGCACCAAGCAATTCTGATTGGAACTTTCTCTCTGTGACCTTAATGTGTGCAATCAATAATTACTTTTTGAATTATGCTCATTCAGGTTAAGGAAATCATCCACTCATCCCTTCTATATAAATCTTTTGAAACCCATAATGCACGTTTGGATATAGGGCTCGTATAATATCGTAACGCCGTCAACGGTATCTAATGTCAACTGTACAGACTTAGCATTCAACATACACTAATGTCATTCCATTTAATTCGATTGGAAATTTGAGAGAATATTAGATGAAGCAGGGTCCTACTTTGTAATGATCTTGAGCAGTGATCCACAACGACAAGAATGTCCGCTGTATCAGGTGTAATACTTAAAATGCATCGATGTTCTTAAATTAGTTGCAAGTGAAAAGAAAAGGGATATTCATTTACATTGTCAGTTTCTCATATTGTCTTCAAATATTTATCAAAAGCAAATATTTTCTGTTTATAAGTGTCTGTGGCTTTTACCTTAAGATGGATTTCATGTTTAAAATAGTTTTTTAAATGCTTTTCTGACAAAGATTTTCTAAATAATGGTGAACGAAAAAGGGTATTCAGGTTACGAGTGGCATCCCCTAGCTGATTCTAGACCTTGGTATACAAGCCAGTTTGTCGATCCCAGATCCTAGGATAAAAGCCAATTTACAAGAATTATGAAAAGCTTACTATATCTGATCCCAGATCTTAAGATACAAGTCAATTTACAAGTAGTCTGCTTTCATGTTTCGTATGCCCCATGCTTTGCACTCCGCTATACGCCATATTGTCACTTGATCAAAACGAATGGTCCCATATGGAGAAATCTCACTGCGCTAAAATTATTCCTTTAATATTCTGTTTGTTAGTGACACAATGTGAATTTTACTAATAGTTTCTATTTGATCTATAACAGTCGTTATCTTGTGTTTAAGCTTAACCAGCAATTCGGTCATATAATTAATTTTACAAATAGTTTTAATAGTAGGCGAAGACGAAGTAAAGATAAAGAGGTACACACAAAGATAATTTGTTAATATTGCACATTGTACACAGCGTCATCTCAAATATTACTTGTCCAATCCATTCCGTTAAAAATTTTACGTCGAAATTGATATCAGGCGATATCCGACAGCCTTAATCTTTCTAAAGATGATGATGAAAGTATCACCCCTCTTCTCCGAGGGGGTGAGGGTAAGGATTGTTTTGCAAATACTGCACATTTCACACTGCGTCATCTAAAGTATTCTAGTTGCAATACAATTCCCGACAACGTTTACATCGATATTGATATCTCGTTCTACATGACACTTCAGAGTTTGCCAGATATTTAGATAGAAATGCCAACCCTCTTCCACGAATGTGACGATAGTTGGTCCAATTTGGTACATACCGACAGCATCATATACAAATTTCCATTTTTGCAATGGATTTCTTGATATCTTTTACGTCAAAATTGTTGTAAGGCGATATATGACAGTCTTTATGTGCAAAAGATTAAGACCGCTCTCTTCTATCAAGGCGGAGGTGGGGTGGGCGGCGCGTGTGGGGGTTGCGTAAGGTGACGATATTGCAAACTTGCGACTGCAGCATCTAAACGTTCCTTTATAGCCTACTTATTGATCAATTGTTTACGTTGATATTGATATACCGTTCTACATGACAGCCTGGATTTTGTCAAAGATTAATCATGATTCCGCTATGAATTCTTTGATGTGGGGAATACTTTTTGTTGAAGGAAAAGGCAGTTATTTAAAAAAAGTACGTGCTTTGTGATGAAAGTACTTGATACAGCTGATTCTGTCTTGAATTTTATCCGTTTGGAAATAGAAACAGATTAAAGCATGTCTTTATCTTACATAAAAAATAAGAATTGATATAGACCCACGCGGTTTAAAAAGAAATGATTGAGAAATGAATAGTGGGGAGCAGCTGGAAGGGCACTGAGGTGAAGGGGAGAGCATCCATTTGTTTCTTTGCAACTGGAGCACTGATTAAAACCCAAACACCGGCCTTCTATTATGAGCTGTGCTGGGAACTTGGACTGAGGCGGAGTAATGGAATGAAAAGTCCGATTATTACTGTATCGTTCAAAAAGTATCATCCGTAACATCTTTACATACACGGATATTTTGTGTTTACGTCGACATTTAAAAACGTTCTTGCTTCAAGCATTAAATAAAACTCCATGTACATCCCAAAGTTTGATCAAATCTTCATGGTATTAAGTTATATAAATATTGTTTTGCAATGGAACTTAAAATGTACTAATATTGTATGCATAATTAATGTCAGCAGCACTAGATGGGTCAATCATTTTAAATAGGAGGATGTTTTCATTAATATATATATATATATATATATATATATATATATATATATATATATATATATATATATATATATATATATAATATGTGCGGTGTATCAATGATATACCACGAGATGTATAACTGTTTCATTAAAAGGAAACGAGGCTTGCCGAGTTTCCTTTTAATGAAAAATTTATACAACGAGTGGTATATCATTGATACAGCGTACATGCTGTACATATATTTTATTTATATCACATGCAAATACATATAGTTGTCCTTTGAACGGAGTTCAGATTTACTACAGGCAGCTGTGTATTGACCTAGTGAATGAACTCCACATATCCCCGTGTGTGTCCGCTGCAAAATGTAGTTCTATACCTTTTGTAGCTATTTACAATCACCTTTGCATATTGATAAGTTGATTGTTTTCTTTTTTAGCTTCTATTTTTCTTCACATTGATTAAATCAATATAATACACAGTTTGATTTAACGTGAAAGATGGTTTTATTAATAAAAGTAGAGCACTACTGTTACGAATATGTAATTAAATTGCTTGTGTGTTAATTTTTAAATTCTTTTTCATTTTAATTTTGTTTCATTACATTTTATTGTAATGATTTTTTTCAAGGGATTCGATATTTTTTTCAGTAAATTCAGTTTGTTTAGAACGTAAAACGTATTACATTAGCACTATTTTTAGCTCACTTTGGTTCATAGAGTTTGTAAACATCGAGTGATAACGATTGGCTATTTCCAAGGTCATTTCGGCCCGCATGTTAGCTGGATTGTAAACAGCCTTTCTTTTTTTATATATTTTCAGTGTGAAAATTTGGTTCTTAGGTAGGGCTGTTCTTGCCTACGTGACAAATTTCATCTTTTTTATTGCGTTGTTCAAGTGTTAAGAGACCACATGACCCATCACGCGGGAATGGGATGATATTTTAGTTGGGTTAAATACTCATACCGAGAGCTTTCCAGCCAGTCGTATTCTTAACCCCTTGAAGGTACAAGGTGTTTTATATTGTTGATGCCGGCTTGTTCTGAAGTTTTTCTATTTTTATTTTTATTTTTTTTTTTTGATTTAATAATTTATTCTCTGGAAAACTGAACAAGTGTACTTTTTTATAAAAGGTTCTGGGACAAAGAAATTCAGTGGAAATTTATTCTGGACTTTAACGGAAACATTACAAACTGTGATTCAATCGAGGATCTTTACTATCAGTACAGACATCATCTGACGTCATCGCCTCCATATTGGAATTTCATCGACATTCGAACCCGGATTCTATTAGAACTGTTTAGTGATAGGACTTATATTTTTTTCAATTGTAGGACTAAATTTTGAATTATATTCACAATTTTTACATTGTTTTCTAGGGAAATAAATTATTTTGTTACAATTTACAAAGCTTGTTGGCTTCACTCTTTTCTCTTGCTATTTTTGTACGAGCCTACACGTAGCACTACAGACACTTGGTTAGCTACGCCATTCACATGAACGCTAAGCCATTCATCTACCGGCTCATGAAAATTAATGTGGAATAGAAACTAAGCGAAATGACGAACCAACAAGAGGTAATTAAAATATTGTAATGTATTTACAGTTGATCTAAGTCATTTTTCTGCTTTAGCAACAGCACAACCGAAAATAAACTCTCTCTCTCTCTCTCTCTCTCTCTCTCTCTCTCTCTCTCTCTCTCTCTCTCTCTCTCTGTGTCTCTCTGTCTCTCTCTGTCCCTCTCCCTGGTCGGTTTGACTTTAAAACTCTCTCTCTCTCTCTCTCTCTCTCTCTCTCTCTCTCTCTCTCTCTCTCTCTCTCTCTCTCATCTTTTGGTCAGTTTGACTTAACTTTTACCATCATTCATAAGGCCAGAGATATTGTGGGATGACACAAACGAAAATCCTCTACTTTCGTCATTTCATAGATTTTAGCCCGTAACTAGCTACGATGGTCCAGAGAGAGAGAGAGAGAGAGAGAGAGAGAGAGAGGTGGCCTTTGGACATTTTCATATTTAATTAATAATAATCGATTTTTAGAACATTATAGTATGTTTAAGGAACAACAACAAAACATTACACTAAATACATCACAATATGTGTTCCACGTAACCGAAGAATTTACTGGATAATGTCGACCTGGTTTGCAACTTTGTATCATTGATAAACACTGTAGATAAATCCCAAGGAAAGTGCACACGTATCGTTACGACAAACCATATTTTTGTAGGTTACTTGGTGCAATTTCTATTTCAAGGTTTCAATCCAGCCCAAATTCCTTTTCTCTCTCACTCCACATTTCTGCGTAGTTTGTCCGTTATGCATGAGAGTGGAAGGGGGAAAAGAAATCAGAAATGATTGTGATGAAAATGTGTACCATATTAGATTCATTTAGAAAACGAAGATTATTAATACTTTTTATCGTTATTTTCATACGTCACTAATGATTAATATGTGGAAATTCATCATTGATCTAGAATCAACTGCAGACGGTCGCTAGAATGTTTATATATGCGTATTATTGCGCCATAGGCGGATAACAATTTGATATACCAATAGTATTGGTATATCAAATTGCTTTATATCAACACTTTAAATGGCATTTTATTTTTAATGTGTGTGTGTGTGTGTGTGTATATATATATATATATATATTACTGAAAGCATCCTTGTGATACCTAGTGACAATGCAATAGATTGTTTCCTGAATAATTTTAATATTTATTTAGAGAATGGAGTGTCATCCTAGTTTCCAATCTATTATAAAAGGTCAAGGTCATCGCCAGCAGAAGAGATTCCAGTGTAGACAGAGAAGCACAGACAAACATATGTTATTCTCAATTAGCATTTACATTAGCAGTTAGCAACATTCTTAACTGATTCATTTTGTCAAAGTTTGAACGTCCTTCTTCAAAGATTACCTTCAAGTCCTTGTTTAAGAAGTTCATTTTGTGTTGATACACACTTTTGTCTCCAATCTCGTATAGAAGTGAAGCAGATTTTCTAAGTTTCAATTTTTTTTAATTCACATGGTGTTTACATGTGTAACGCATCAGTAAGATATGTGAATTAATAAGTACTAACTAAATCCAATTGTTGCTAACTATTTATGCATGTGTAAATTACCCATAGTAATTCTCTAACTTCGCTATTTTGAAGTATGCAATATGTACCCTTGTTAATATTACACTGGATTCTCTCTGTAACATGATAATTTATGGAAACATAAAAGGTATAGACTATTATTATAATGGGGTACTTTTAAGAGAAATCAAAACAAAATTGCTCTGTATTACGGTAATCGTGATCATTCCAGTCATACATACATCAGACGCAGTGTCAGGCCCGACCCTAGGATGTGCGGGGCCCAAGGTAGCAGGCGATGAGCGCGGGGCCCCAAGCAAAAAAAAAAAAAATATTGCGGAGTAGCGCGAGGCCCAAGGCAGTTGCCTCGTTCGCCTCGTCCATGGGCCGGGCCTGCACAGTGTGACACATACAAGTATTATATTACTAGTCCGAGTTTCCTTTGACCCTTGCACCCCATTTTTTGATATTTGGACATTTATGTTGGGGTGTAGGAGTTTCCTCTGACCCTTGCCACCCCATTTTTGATATTTGGATATTTATGTTGGGGTGTAGGAGTTTCCTCTGACCCTTGCTACCCCATCTTTGATATTTGGACATTTATGTTGGGGTGTAGGAGTTTCCTCTGACCCTTGCCACCCCATTTTTGAAATTTGAACATTGATGTTGGGATGTAGGGCCAGAGTCCACGAGACGAAAGTACGTAGCTGACAAAATTTGACCTGGATCTCGCCATTTGCTTTCCGAGTCACATGACTATACAAATAGTCACATGACCTTGCAACCTATATGTCAATGACATCAGAGGTCAAATAGTCACGTGATATCGACAATAAACAAATTTCCAAAGTTGTTGTACACAGAATCTGGAAATATTATATAAAAGTCACCTAATGTTTGTAGAAACATATAATGCACACTTAATTCTCAACATATTTATTCTGCGAACAACGACCAGAAACATGTCGGTATCGCAGCAGAGCGGAGAAAACCATTTTCAGCAAGTACCGAACACGTGTCAGCGATGTTTTTGTTGGTATCACGTGACTACCGCATTGACATGTGCTCTCTGCTTAGCGAACCTGGTTTTCTTCAAGTTGCTGCAACATTGACAGATTTCAGGTCGTTGTTTTCAGAATAAATATTTTGAGAAGTTTGTGTTCTTTCATTTTTCTATGAAGATTACGTGACTTTCATTTATATGTTCGATTTTATTTCCTACAGCAACACTAGAAATGGTTTATTGTTGATATCACGTGACTATATGACCTCTAGTGTCATTGACATGTAGGTTGCGAGATTTGTATAGTCATGTGACTCGTAATGCAAATAGCGAGATCCAGGTCAAATTTCTGCAACGATGTACTTTCGTCTCGTCTGTCAGGGGATTAAAGACATGACGAATGCTATGCTCGCGATTTTTGAGAGAATAAATCATATTCCTGTCAATTTCATGCAGGTATATCTCAATGAAAAGTCGGATATAAAGCGACTACCCTATGCCGACACCAAATGGTGTCGGCGAATTCCAACTTTTCGATAGGCAGGGGACTCTGACCCTACACCCCAACATAGATGTCCAAATATCAAAAATGGGTTGGCAGGGGTCAGAGGAAACTCGGACTACTATATTACAATACCTCTGTATTGTTTTAATATTCAGAAACAAATGACATAAAGCAGACATTTGACTTATAGTCCAAAAGCTAATCCCGTACTATTTTCATTGCGTGCTCTTTCTATACGTCATCTTAGTTGTTACAAAAATATATCTTTGCCGAGATGTCCTTATGTTGTTATGCAATTAACAGCATATATTTCTTTAAGGGGTGAGGAATATCTGAAAATATGGTCCTTATTTTTTAGAAAACAATAGTTAAGAAATGCTCCTATTACAAAGTAGCATTATTGAATTGCTCATAACTCTTTATTTTTCAAAATCCTTGCTACTAAAACGTGTTTCCTGATATTGTATGTGTCTCAGATTTATTCGACATGTACCAACACCTTCTTACAGTTTATTTCAAACATTATAGCTTCCAGCGGTTTATTTATTGCAGTTCCCAGACCAGAGTAGATCAAACAAGAAATGGAACAAAGAGAAGCTGGCGATGATAAAGTTTGTGGAGGAACATGAGATAGCATCAGGTAATGATAATTCCGAATGAGTGTGATCACATCATTTTTCAGACTACTGGCCTTACGAACTCAGGTTACCTTTAGCAACGTATGTTCCGTAACACAAATATCTTTTGATCTTTACGCGTTAAGCTCCATGTCCCTTAATGCTACCCTCCACACCCTCTGGATCAATATATCTGAACTGAATTTGTCCCGTTAACTAGCTTCACTTTACAACCTCCACAGTATTAATCAGTCTGAAATTCGTACCCTCATCTTTTTAGGTACGAATATTACCACTGAGGACATTGATACGCTTGATAGCAATGACGATGTGGGTCGGACCATTAGATATTTATACCATGATAGATATATATGATACACATTGTGATTTTAAAATATTTCATTAATGATCTTTGATTAGGAAATATCAGTTTTTATTGTCAACTTGGTTTATAAAACTTCACAATTAGACCTTGTTTCCATTGTGGTTTTTTTATTTTTCCTTTTATTTTTTTTTTTATTTTTTTTTTTTATTTTTTTTAGGTAGATGAGTTTCTAAACGCTAAATGCCTTATGATAGATGATGTAACTTTTTAGATACGGCAAACAAAGTATGATTCATTGCTAGATCATTAAGAATCCAAAGCTTTGGAGTTCAAATAAACTGATGGCGACATAACCACATTTAATATTACCTTTTACCTTTGAAGCTCAGGTCAGTCAAATTAATGATGTTGAAGGCATATGTGCCATGATAAGTGTTGACATTTAGAGCTAATTTAGGTAATTATTTAATATTGTCCAATAAATAAATTTATTGGTACATGCTAATTCATGAAAGCCATGGCCACACTATCAGAGTCAGGTATTGGCATCTAGTCTCATTCTCATGCAGTCTGCTCTCAACTTAATATTGCTTTCAGCCATTTCATTTGATGTAGTTATTTGTGTTCAAGAATTAATGATTGGTAAAGCATGATAAATGTCTATGTGATTCACATACGGCTTGCAATATCAGTAACTTAGTTGGCATGACAGAAAGTACACAGTGCTAAACACAACATGACTGATTAATTCAAAATAGTTTTAATACATCTGATTCGCTCGTCATGATAAAGAAACAACACCTGTCAAGTCAGTCATGCATAAGTGAGCAATGTGTCCATCAGGAATTTTTATGTTTGCTATTTGCATACAAATTTTGACCTTTAAACTTCATTGGTGTGTTTATATTGAGGAAAAACGTTTTGAAGAAAGTTACAATGATCTACATAACATAATTAGATTGGATTATTTTGTTTCTGCATTTAACTCTACGTTGTTATGTAGTCAAATAGCTTGGTTTGAAAATTCTTTACGGAATTCGAATTTTTTAATATGTTCAGGGGCTTCGTGCAGATCAGAGTATGCCAGGGTGAAATGCTTGCTCCCTTCTGCATGTTTGGCCAGTGATGAATGCACCACCATTAATCATGCATCCAACAGCTCAACCAAAAATGAAGTATAGACTCAGTAAAATCCCTTTTATACTTAATCAGTATCTACACACACATACATAACCTTACTGGTCCTGGATACGGTATACATTTTGTTACATGTATATTACTTGCTTAAGACATTATCAGGTTGATCCAGTATAAGACTTATGTTTTAGAGCTGGCATTTTATTATGAAAGGAAATCTGGATACGTATCATTAATTGATCGACAAATTTGGATATAAACTGAAATATTTTACACTCAGTGGTAGTCTATGTATTACAGTACTGCTCGAAATTAAAGAGGATTGTTCTTCGACCATGATTTAATTTTGTTTCAACAGATAATATCTTACATGCATTGCTGGGTACAATCAGTCCGGAGAGATGACTTCATATAAGTTGCTACACCTCAGTGGCAGAAGATCACTGAACGCAGTGGAAGACCTAAACTTTCTTCATAGCCAAGGTACTTCTGTCGAGGTGAACCTCACAACGCACTTTATTGTAACTACTAACACATGCAGTCCTTCAACATGTTTTGTGTTTTATTTAATCATTACATCACATTTCTTTTTCAGGGGATCTGAAAGCGAGTGGAGTTATCTTTCTGTACAGGATAAATTACCAATATCAAAGCGTGAGGTGGAGATATGAGCTACCAAATTATCAGATACAAGATAATGATCATTTGATGATGAAACAGTTTCCAATAGTGCAGCAGTGCTGTATGTTGCTCTATGTAGTCCTACGGAAACATTTGCAGAGACTGTATTAAAAACAGAGACTCACCCATAAAAGTTGTAAATATGTTATTCATTTTGGAAGTTGAGAAAGGCATATTCAAACTGTATAACTTATGTACAACATGTGACTTGACTACCATTTCATGTAATCATGCACAGAACATTTTCTTTGTAAACTCATATGACGTGACATATAACCAACAAGTAAACTTGGCATTATTCGGCACATTAGGTTATTTCTGCCTAAATTAGAGCTTGTGTACTCACTACTTCGGAGCAATAGATTTATAGAATTGTCACTTGTACCGAAGAGAAAATATATCGCTATGAAAAATGAACAGACTCATGAAAAAGTCTAAATTTTTCTCTTTTGTTGAACCGCTCCGGTGTCCTAGTGGTTAGAGCGTCCGCCTCAAATGTGGGAAGTCACGGGTTCGAGCCGTGGTCGAGCCTAACCAAAGACTTATCAAATGGTGCTAACAGCTGCCTCACTAGACGCTCAGCATTAAGACGTTAGTGCTAGGATTGGTCGGCCTTGTGACAGGGTGGGACATCGTGCTACTTGCCTGTGGCTTGATGGCCCAGTGCTAGACATCGCTATGAACTGCCACACTATAGACATCGTGACGATATGACTGAAGTATTGTTAAAGCTATGTTAGAAATTCAAATCACTCTCTCTCTCTCTCGTTGAAGTTTTGTTCCCATCGAGATGTCCCAACGTTTAAACTTCTTTACAGTGAATGGCAAATTATCTGAATTTTCTTGGATGAGACCAACTTGAACATGGAAACTAACACTCAGCATATTATTTAGTCAAAATGCTGAATTATAATTCTGTTTTCAGGAGATGTTATTCCTTTTTGCATGTGTCATTGAACTTCTGTTCATATTTCTTTAAAGTTATGTCAGAGGGTACTTCTAATTTTAAACCAGCTAAAAACAAACACTGAATTCTCATCCGTTTGAACTATGTCATAACCTAGAAGTCAGAAGCTGTTACCAATATTTCAACAAGTAGGGAAAACTGTTCAATTGACACAATTGACGTTTATCATAAAATTCTGGTGACACAGTTACTGACTTTGATGCTTTTATTCGCCTGCATTTATTTACAACATGATTGCTGCTGTCTTACTCGAATATTTATACTTTCATTTTGATATTTTCGCATGTTATTATATTATTAGAATTTAGCATTTGTTTTTCTTACATAGTTCAAATGATTTTACTTTGTGCTTTTCATAGTTGTTTAGTGTTTAACTTGCACCGGAATAGAGCAAGAAAATTTAATTTTCCTATCAAGCCTACCAGACAAGTAAACACGAAATTTCGCTTGCCCAGGGGCAAAATTAACATGCCTGAAAAACAATCGTTGTGTATTATGGAAGTCTTATTTAACGGAAAACATAATTTTTGTTATATTGCCCTATTTCAAATGCCATTATGAAAATGTGTGAGTTTCTGTATTCGGAATTCTTTCCAAAATTCCAGTTTGAAGGCACTAACTCTACATGATTTCAATCTTAAGTGTTTGTAACACCCAATTCTTGACAAGTCTGTTGCACATATGGACACATGTTTGCTCATTACAATAATCACTTACAAAAATCGGTTTGCAAATCTTTGAATCAAAAATACCGTCAGTGACATTTTGTCGCGAAATAAAGCACGTGCAAATATTCAGCGGGAAAATGCAAGCGAAGTCACGCATGCTCATAGACTACTTGCCCTGCAATTTGCTTGTTCAACATGACTCAGGTGTACAATAGATTTGTCCAGTCCCACATATTCTTTTGACTGCATTCCTCTTGAAATGTTCGTTACTGGTGCTGCACTTTTATGCTGCATAATATTGTCTCATAAATTAATATCACTGAAATGAGCGTTTAAGAACCGTTTCATCTGTCCAACAATTCTTGCCTATTTATCATTCTTTTTCAGATTTTCAAAGGAAAACATTTAAAGGAGGTGCTCATATTCAGAGACAAGACAAGAACAGCTATAATAAACTTTTATTATGCCATGTTGTGTAGTTTCTTGAGGAAAATAAAAGTCAGACCAAATTCTAGTTATATGTACTGCTTAATTTGAAAGTTACCAATTGCATTTTCCAGTTAATAACTTCAAAATTTAAAAGTATAAAGGATGAGAAACATTTCAAAACAATTTTATAGCTAAATAGATTGTGCATAACCTTAATGTTTGGGAATAAAACCAGAATAACAGAATTCCAGCAACTCTCTTTTAAGCTTTAATGAATCAAACATCAAAGCAAAGATATTTTCGTAAAGGAACTTCAGTTTGCAACACTATGTTATACAATCAATCACTAATATACATTGTAAATGACTTACAGGATGTTCAAACTATATTGTTGAATGCACAATGTGAATCACACTATATCAGAATAATCTTCTACCAATATTTATATAAGGTTCATTTTGGACAATTGGTTTGACATTATAAGCTCCCATAGCACAGTGGCAGAGCATCCACAGACCCATGTTCAAATAATGGTAGTAACCGGTGTACCTCTGTCTGGCTAATTATTCACATTTTGCTAGCTTTTTATACGCTTTCTGGCTAATGATTCACATTTCGCTAACTTATTAAACGCTTGTCAATTTTATAAACATTTAACTATCACTGCATGCAATATTTTCTGTTGCGGAGGTCAAGTACAATATGTGATTTTTTTTATTTAGATTTATTGCAGTATATTGCAATACTGTGTTAGAGGTTTGTTTACTGTACATGCAGCTTTTGGATATGAAACACAAACCTGATAGGACAGGTTACTCGGTTGCCATGTTGATATGCAATATTCATAACAACAGACGTAAATATGTTCTAGAGGTTTTGCAACTAAAACGCCATCAGCAGGCATCATGCAATTTTTGCACTGCATACCAAAGAAACAATGGCCTTTTTGTGAATATCGGAGGAAAAACAGATAGTCATATAGCAGCAGATAAACTTATGGAACACCTTGTCACAAGAACAGAAAAGATTTTTAAAGGACTGGCCTTATGAACAAAAAGCGTTGTCTTTACTGATTGTCAACAACAGTGGCAATTTTCCTCACCCCGCCGTCTGAAACTTTCTTTTGCTATTACTACCTATCAGCATTTCGGTTACTATTTTTCGAATTGATTGCCCAAGGGGCATTAGGCAAAAAAGGTTACATCTATCGGAAAATGGCCAATTAACCTGATAAGAATTTGTTACAAAAAAACAAAGGGTATCAGTCAATGGATAGCGGGTCGGGGAGCTGTAACAAGGACTACGCCCAATAAAACGCGTGATTTGTGTGTTAACTTATAGGAGTAAATAAGTCACCTCTGTTTAGAAAACAATAAGGACATATGCCGGTCTCCATACTGGCATGATTTTATTCAACCATATCAACCATCTAATGAGCTCATGTTTTTTATTATGTGATGAAATTCTGGATCCCAATTAAATTATTTTATGTCTACTGCACCGTTACAAATCAAATAATTCAAATATCTGGTCACAAATACCTTACTGTAAATCTGAAATCATTCCATCACATGAATATCGAACAACTGGAATACTTAGTAGTTTAATTGACACACTTTGGTGGAAACATTCTTAAGCAATCGCATCGACATAGAAGTATGGTTTCACCAACCTAAACCAATTCAGTTTGTCACCTTCGGTCCTTATCAATAATGCAGTATTACACTGATACTCACAAAAATATTAATTTTCTACCAAGGTCTAAATGTTTATTAACCAGATATTGAAAACAGTTTTCCCTATGGAAGCTAATGAAATTAGCGATGCGAAAATTACAACCTGCTGATCTGCTATTAACAATAAAACATAATGTCATTGTCTTTCAGTTATGGTGATATAACAAGTGATCTTTTAAAGGATTTTAAGAATAGAAGCATGTTTATGAAACCTGAATACATTTAATGGGAATTAAAAACATACGTAACTACTGCACACTGGATTGTCGATACCACTTGTTTAAAGTTAACTTCATTCTCCGAGCTTCTTCCAGTTGACAAATGTCAAATCTGACGGATCATTCTGTTTCTTATTCCCCTGATAAAATCATGATATCAATGTAAATTGCATTAATGCTGATTGTATGTTACTATAAATATGTAAATACCATGCAGAAGGTTTTTAAGACCTGACATGTTTGGCTTGTTTGGGGGAATCTTAAAACACATCAGCACATTTAAGTTTATATCATTCTGAAATAATGTTCCTAGCCTAATGGCGTATTTCCTTCCTTTATTTGATCATTATATACGCATCAAGTCGACAATTGGAGAATTGCTAGAAGATAATTCCAGGTATTAAAACTGTTTTATTTTGCGAAAGATCTTAACTATCTGCACTTTTTTTTAGATTTGAGCCAAACAGCAAATAGGGAAGTCGCGACATCTAGAGTACACATGATCACGTGATGATTTCGTGACTTCCATTCAACTACATCGTGGCCTACATTGAGCAAATTAGTTGTTGACGTGGACTTAACAATTCGACCTTGATTTATGAATGTGAATTACACAACGTATTCTACATGTATTGTACACAGGCGAAGTGACCTCTCCTGTGAAGAATATCATCATTAACCAAATGACTCGGATAAGAACTGTATTATTAAAATATATCCGTAACAATGACGCAGTGTGAAATGTGCAATAGTTGCATCGCAATAGTTACCCTCACCGCCTCTTAGAGCAGAAATGATATTTTTGTTTAATCTTTCAAAAACCTAAGGCTGTCGTACATCAATTCATGTCAATTTCGACGTAAGATTTTTCACGGAATCGACTAGAGAAGGAAGTTTTTAGATGACATTGTGGGAAATTGAAATATAAACAAAATATGGTTGTGTGTACATTTCTTCGTATTCTAGTAAAAACATCTGTAAAAATAATATATGACCGAATTATTGGTTAATCTTCAATACATAATAACTACTTCAATAGTTCAAATCTACAGTTATAGTAAAGTTCGCATTGTGTCACTAACAAACAGAATATTAAAGGAATAAACTTTCCGCTGTTAGATGACCGAGATTCTCCATGCGAGACCATTTGTTTGATCACGTGACAATATGGCGTCCGCGCTCTCTAGACTTTGCTTAGGAACAAGGGTCCAGTTTCATAAATTGGCCCCTGGCAAATTTCTTAACTTAAGGCTATGGTGTGACTTTTTCAGTTATTATTGTTTACTAATTAAAGATATGGATATATTTGTGAACTAGGTGTTTCGGGCTTGTGTTGTTCTTGAAACTGATGTCAGGCATGTACACCTTCCATAGTTACTCTGCAGTATGTTGTTAGTGAAATACCAATAGTCGGCTAGGAAGAAGAGCTAGCCTCCCATTGCAGTAAACACATGGATTGAGGGAAAATAGAATATCTCAAAAACGGCTTGGATGACAACTATTTTCAATTGCATCAGCCTGTTTAGTACACAGTGTTTTGCATAATTGTCATCTAGGAAAAGGGCTTGTGTTTGCACTGTGAGCATTACATGGTGTCAAAAATGACCTTCGGACATGAAAATTGCAGGTATAAATTTGGGGTTGGGGTGTATAAACTTCTGCTATGAACTGCCATTGACTTCTCTGGTCTTAACGCTTTGTTTTAATATAGGTATCCAAAAATATGGACCTTTTTGACCTCACTTGTGGATTTGATTTTTTATGATTTTTTTATACTAGATCGCTGATTGCGGGATTAAATTTATACATAAAAACTGGCCCCTGCCACCTTAGTGGAGGGCAGTGCAGGGAGCATGCGTACCAGGGACCTATATTAATTTACAGGAAGTATGAGCGGCATCTACTAGCCGATCCAAGATCTTAAGATTAAGCCAGTTTTGAAGAATTTTGTGAGTCTTTCCCTAGCCGATACCAGATCTTCAGATAAAAGCCAATGTACAAGAATAATGAGATTCATTCCATAGCGGATCCCAGAACTTAAGATAAAAGTCAATTTACAAGAATAACTTCTATAAACTAAGAAAAAGTGGGGATGTTAGACGTAAAACCCAATTTAGAAAGCTGCAACAAATGAACATACTTTTTCGACTTGTTTATTCTTTTCTTATATTATTTTTGTGAAAGAATCAAATAGACATTTAATTAAAATTTTTAGTTTTGTTATTTTTTTTCTTGATTTGATTTTTCTTTATTCCTTATGCTGTTGTCGAGCATATGCTTTATTGCACGTACAGCATACCATTCATGAACTTAAATCTGGAGGTGAAAAGTAAACGCATACAAAATATTAGGTCACTGTGACAAATCTATACGCATTCTGAAAAACAAATCTTTCCTATCTACTTATGACTGGAACATTATATTTACCGTTATAAGTACATATCTTTACGATGAATATGTTATATTAGTAGTTAATGGGGACGATATATATCAAATAGGGCCATACAGGAAAAAACACCCTGGGACGATATAGGGACAAGATTTATAGGGACACGATTTATAGCGGGTGGCGGGTAGCGGGTAGCGGGTGATGGGTAAGTTCAGCTAGCTCGGCGGGTAGCGGGTGCCGGGTAGCGGGTATGGCGGGTGGTAGATAGCAGGTAGCGGGTGGCGGGTAGCGGGTGGCGGGTAAGTTCAGCTAGTTCATAAACTATACGAATAATAACGCTTGGCGGGGCGGGACTGGCGGGACATATCAGTGGATAGACATAGGCATAGACATATGACACATACATTGATTTATGAACATAAATCAATCACACATAAAATATAAAATCGACTAAAAAAAAATTTTTAGGCAAGAAAGATTAAATATTTTCGAGGCAATGAAGTGGCCCTGAAAAGGGCCTTTGCGTTCTTCTATTTTCTCCACTTCTTCTAAAATCTCCTCACTTTCTCTATTACTCCTTTCTTCTTCTTCTTTTCATTCTCTGGCATCCAGTCAGGACGTCCCATTGCTCTAAACCTTTCCTGCACCTTGATCCAGTTTTGATTCAGTCTCTCAAAGTCCTCTTTTTCTTTCTGTTTTCTTTGTCCTTTCTTTCCGTAGCCCATGTATCTTTTGTCTTCTTCACCTCTTCTTCTAGCACCTTTCTCATCATTTCTTCTGCTTTCTTTAATTGATTTAATCCCCATTTCACAAAAGACCACTCCGTGAAATTCGCTATTTCTTCTAAAAAGTACTCACTTTGATCACACCATCAAGGGCCTGCTTCAATGTTCCCATTCTAACATACCTATTCTGAATGAAGCCTCTTAACAATTCCACTTCCTCCTCTATCATGCCTTTCACTAGATCCCTGGCTACTTTCAGGCTGGTCACTTGACTTGTCACAAAGTCTTTGGTAAATGGATACCTCCATTCATATTCAAGCCTTTCCACCACATAAGCTGCATCCATCATCCAGTACCAACTGTCTTTTTATTCGTTAAACAAATTCATTTTCAAAGATGTTGACTAGTCAACGCTGGGTAGCCAAACTGTTGTTGTTGTTTTAAGGATTAAAGTCGCCTATGCACGACCGCTATGCTTTATATACGTGAAGCACGGACGTAAAGGAAAACATTCCTTACAATAACGTTACATATTATATACTCTCCACACAGAAGGGTAGGGAAAAAAAAACACCATATCTACTATCAAAAAACACCAATATCTACTATCTACACCCAAGGGAATGGAAAAAAAAACCCAAATCTACTATCCACACAGAAGGGGAAGAAAATAACCCATTATATACTATCCGCATAGGTACGCGCGCACAGCAACACACATACAAACAAACACACAAACGTACGCGCACGCATACAAACACAGACACACACACATACACAAACACACATCAGTAAAGGAGTCAGTGTTTATAATTAAACTACTCCACATTCACACAAATTGGCAATTGATCGGTCTCTCTTTTCTAGAGATCTGGATAGCCCTGAGAAGGGCTGGGGTTTTTTTTTAACTTTAGATGCACCCGGTTAATGGTGACATCTCCCAGGCCTGGCACCACAGATACAATATCTGCTCCAGTCCTGCTCCCAATTCAATCTTGCTCTTGGGAGCGCAGAGGGGGGTTGATTTGCTTCACTATCCCAGTCTTCATTTTGTGGGATAGTGAAGACTTGTTCCCTCTCTCTTCTGCTCCAGACCAGGGGATGATGAGGTCTATGCGACTATTCTCAGTTTTCTGTCTGGGGGAATGGTACTGGTTGTGGCTGCCATTGTTGTGGCAGTGGTGCTGGCACTGGCTGTGGTGCTGATAATGGTTGTGGAGGCGTACTCACCTCAGGCCTGACCTCACACAAAGGTCTAAGCATGAGATGAGATGAGGCAGGATCTTTTCCTTCTTCTATTCATGCACTTTTTGCTATGACCTCAATTGCCAGCTCATCTAAAAGGCGCCTGGCATATTCCAGGTGCATCTGGAGTTCAAGAAGCTTGGTGAGTCTGCTAATGTTGTTGCAGTTGACGAATCAAAATTGGGTAGCCAGACTGACTGACTGACTGAGAAGGATTAAAGTCGCCTATGCTAACTAAGAGCTTTTGCGACTCGTTAATGCTCAATTGTTGAGCTTTTTAATTGGTCGGTGTTTCAGGAATGATGCCTCAAAAACACCCCTTTTATGTACGATAGTCGTACTTTTTAATTGTATCGGTAGCCCGACTGACGAACGCTGAGAATTATATCCCTGAAGCACGGACGTAAAGGAAAACATCCCCTTACACCAAAACTTAAACTATCCACTTCACTATCGATAACATGGAACGCACGGACTTAAAAGAAACACTCACGTTGACTTTTTACTTACAAACACATACATACACTATCTGACAAGACAGAGAAACGAAATGCTTATAGACACACTTCTATTTTTTTTAACTACAAACACAAATTTTGGCAATTTGACTAATATATCTTTTCTAGAGGGTTAGTTAGCCCTGAAAAGAGCTGTTGTTTTGACGGGGAATTATGGCAATCTTTTATCTTCTAAGATTGCGTCCCCGTCTGGCTGCAAGCTTTCCTACAGGATAGGGTCTGCTTCTTAGGAAAGAGAAGGAGAACTCTTTCGTGCCTACACGGCCGTCGACAAAACCTCTGTCTGGCTCATGCTGTTGTTGCTGATGCTGCTGCCGTTGCTGTTCTCTCTGCTGCTTCTGAAGTCTATACCTCTCCGTCCACTCTTCTTGCTTTTTCTTGATTTCCTTTCTGAAGAGCTCTTCTATCAGCTCTTCAACCACTTTCAACATCATGACATTCTCTATCTCATCAGGCTTCGAAATCAGATTTTGCCTGACAGGGTGTAAATTTACATAAGCTTCTTCAGCTTGGCTAGTCTTGAAGGCGTCTTCATAGGTTGACGAGTCAATAATGAATGGTCAGACATGATGATGACGATGTTAAATTATAATGATGTTCGTACAGTTGTACATGTACCACTGGTTTATTCCTGCACAGCAGGATGATAAATTTATCCTGGGGGAAGGAATTAGAGCCACATCCCCCAGGCGTTTATGCACTCAATGAGTGCTGTTAATTTAGCCATCAAGTAGCGAAACAGTACGTTTCATGCTACCTGAATGTTAAACTTGTATAAAGTGGGAATAGACCCATCACGCACTCTTGTTTCTTGGTCAGACTGGAGTCTGCCTCGCTTTATATGGTTCAAGCGCGGACTCGATAGAAAACACCCCTACGAGTTTTTGTTGGGTTGGAACTCTATGATAGCTAATTTCATGGTGAGGGATAGAGAGAAGTCAAAGAACATGTATAATGATAAAATGTTTGGAAAACAAACGACAGACACATTTTTCAAAACACAACAGTTTTTATTCAACTAACAACTAACAATAAAACAATTTTTTTCAAGCAAACTTTTTTGAGAAGGTTGACAACGTTGTGAAGTCAAGCTAGATTTCCACTGAGACAGGTCATTAGACCATTGATGTACACTACGTTTCCTAGCTAAAAACTAAAGATAGCCATAACGGTCACAAAACCATCGATCTACTTTGTTATCGTTTCTAGAACAGTCACGATCAAAATAAGTCACTAAATGTTCTAAGGCATATCCAAGACTGCGTTGATGAAGAAAATACACACAATATTTTCCACACACCATGGAATCTGTGCCTTGTAATTTCACATTATTAAATCGTGTCGTCTGGGCATTTCTTCTCATAAGGTCAATAATTTCGTCTTCCACGAGCGGTAATCCATACGAATCAAAATACTCCACACAATCATCGAGGGGAAAGTAGATAGCTACCCAGTGGGTTAAGTGTTGATGACATAAGCTTGATGGTCTTGAGGTTTGCGATGAGGCAGTTCATCTTTTAAGTACACACCTCGTGATTCCAAGAAGCCGTGTACGAACTGTTGTTCAAAAGGCAATAAAGTTCCCAGGTATCCAATTTTGTTTTTGTTTTTCCACAGGTAATGATAAGTCATCAATTCAATTTTGACTTTTTGCTTGAAAATCTTTGTCAAGTAACCGATTTTTCGCTTCGACTCTGCACTCTGGAACAAGAGAGCTTCGATGCGATAGTTCTCCAGAGTAGTCAATGGAGGATAGGAATGATCACGCAAGCCTTTATACCACTGATGCAACACTGCTTCTTCCGAGATGAGACTCCAAGCGTCGTCAAAATACTCGTCCAATTTGTCTTTTGACTCATCATCAGACATTTATCATGTTGAATTTGACTGGGATGATCGTTTTGACATCCATAGCAATCTTTCTTGCTTAATTCCGTAATTTTATCTGCCAGGTGTTTAGCAAAACAGGAAACTAAATGTTGTTCTTGTTCTGGCCATCTGGACATGACCACCATGTCCTCTTCGTCCTTGTCTTGGGGTTCTGCCTCCACTTTATCCTCCCATTCCGTTTCCAAAGATTCTCCAACGTTCAAAGAGGGATACGAGTCTTCCATAACTTCTAATAGTCTAGAATGGCTTTTCTCAGACTGTTGATTTCTATGGTATTATCGAATTCGGCATACAAGATTACGTTTACCGTCTCGGCGAGAACTTCTGCAAACTGAAGTTCCACACGTAGTTAACCTGATTTTATAGGGTGGAAATGTCCCTCGTCGCTGCCTTGGTCTGGAGTGAAATCAAAGGCCCACAAAGTGTATCCTCCTGCATAATCTTCGTACGAAATGCCGTGACTGGTGTTGGTTCCTAGCTGTCCAGTAGCTTCGTACAGGGACAAGTACGATCTCAAGTAATTCTTCTGGGTTTAGTTGGGTTCGAAGGGTCTGGTACACAATGTCTTGCCATCGCGACTGTCTTCGATCTTGGATACTCTTTAGTGTTTAAACTGAAAAGGATTGGCAGTGACGGCACCGTTGAGGGCTGTATTGCTGACGATACCAACGATTAAACGTTTGGGTAATTGTCCTTGGAACAGATGGTCTTCGATCTTGGATAGGAGTCCAGAGGCAGTGGTGAAAGTTTTCACTTCCACGCGTCGTATCGGGTACTTGGAAATCGTTCTGCTCAACGTGTGACTGATGTCGTTTCCCGTTTTAGGTAACACTTCTACGTGGCGCAAGTGGCTTCTTGGATGATAGTTTTGTACTCGTTGGCATGAGCCATCAAATGGAAAGTGGTACTGCTGCGATTCAGTCTCAAGCGGATATCCACTCAGTTTTACAAATACTTGTCTTGCAACCACATGTCCAAATGCAAATGATCCATCAGTTCTAAACTACGTCCTTGCAGGATTTTCATTCGATGGTTGTTAAAGCCCACATTGTGTGGGGGATAGGGTCAACAAGGACGCTGCAATCTTACTAGGGATGGGAGCTGCTGATGGTGTTTGAAAGACTTCTCGTGCCTCTTCTTCCTCACGCATTCGTGGGGTTGCGTCTGTCTTGACTGCCTGGGGTAGTGGTGGTGAGGGACTTTTCTTCAGGGTTTTAAAATCTTTCAGAGTTGGTTGAGCTGTTTCGTCTAAAGCTTTCTGGTGAAAGAGTTGCAGTCGTTGCAACAGTTGACCGTACCGTTGAGAAGTTTCCTTTTCGGACAAATCGCTGCGATCCATCAAAGATTGCAATTCGTGTTGTAACTGGAACATCTCAGTCAAATGAGGATTGGGAGGTAAATGCGTGGTCCGTTGTTCTTGCCAACGATGATATTCCATCCATCGTTTGTAAGGCACTAAAGTCAGTTTTCGTCCTTCCATCGGATTTCAATGGTCACGTTTGAGATCCTTTTAGTCTACAATCCGCCTTTTATAAAATACCTTCCAGGAGTCCCAACATGGGTCCCACTACTCCTTTGACAATAGGTCGTAACTGGGGTAAACATCCTCCGCGTTGGACCACATTTTTTTCTATGGACGGATGAGGATTTTCTTTTTGACCCTTTGGCTAAGAACGTGTCGATCCTTTGCTAAGCATTCGTTCGAATGTTTAGATAAAGGTATCGTTCCTTTCAAGACATTCAAACAACATTCGCACACAGTATCGATGACGTCTTTGGAGGCGGTTTGAATGAGTTGTTCTCGCATGGGTGAGACGATTTTGACAGGACGGACAACACGTCCCAATGTTTGGCTAAGCGAGGAGGCAGTCCTTTCCTTTTCTTTCCTTTCGGGGTAGAAGAGGGATGTCTTGTGGGAGGTGACATTTTTGTTTGTTTGTTTGCTCCGGGACACACATCAAAAATACACTGACGTCCATGACTTGGCACACACCCTTTTATCATTTTTTGGACTATCGCGTCGGCAAAATTGTGACTTTTTCCCCAAAATCGATAAACAATCCTCCCCTTTGGTTGCTTCTCTTTTTCTTTGGACGAGTGTGTCTTTTCAGAGGGTGACGTCGATGCTTGGCTAAGCGTTTTCTCGGCTATCGGGTCAAACGACGAGACTGTCCTTTTCTTTTCCTTTTTCTTTCTGGACAGAAAAACGACGATGGTAGTGGTGTGCACTTCTTTGAGGGGACATCTTTTGTGCACAAAATACACTGAACTCCATGACTAGACATGCGTCCTTTTATCTTATTTTTTGTTTGGAGTAGGCCAAAGGGATTGTAATCTATCTTTATGACGAAATCATCTACTAACTCTTTGTTAAAATAAAAATCCTTCCCTTTGGTTGCTTCTCTTTTTCTTTGGACGAATGTTTCTTTTCAGAGGGTGACGTCGATGCTTGGCTAAGCGTTTTTTCGGATGGCGGGTGAAACGACGAGACTGTCCTTTTCTTTTTCCTTTTCATTTCTGGACAGGAGAACGACGATGGTGGTAATTGTGTGCACTTCTTCGAGGGGGGCATCTTTGGACGTTCAGGAGCACAAAAACACACACTGATACCCATCGTTTACCCCAGGTCTTTATTATACTGGAATGCGTCGCCGCAGATTATCTTTACGTCGTATCATTTTCATGGCAGGCATCACGTGTCGTGGAGGGGTTCGCAACGGACTAAATCGGGACAGTTCTTGCTTGGATAAATCCAGTAAACTCTGTAACATGCCCGATCTCTTTTGGACTTTGATTTCGGGGGCAGGTACTGTGTGAGCAGCTGCCACTGCAGCTAAAGAGAAAGAAGGCGTCACCGCTAGAGGAGAAGTTCCTGGAGACGCTCTTTTTTATATTTTCATCAAATTAGGGAAGATGCGTGTCAAATCGGATTTGGCAGGCATCACCAGCAACGGAGACTTGGAAGAACCTGAAGCTACTGAAGACGTGGTTACCGTCGCTGCAGGTCGTGGCTTCGGGATGTAAGGTTGCGTCCTGGCCGAAGTACCTCTCTTGCGGGTAGAAGCTGTTTTCTGGGATCTTTTCTGTGGGCTTTCCTTTTTCTTTTTCTGGGGACTTCTCTTTTTCTGAGACTGTGATCTGCACTTGACACCGCTGCTGTTTTTCTCCTGTGTACGTCGGGGAGTGGTTTTTTTCTTGGGGAGGACTTTTGGGGGCGTTTGGATCCCATTTCAAGAGGGAACGAATGATGACACCTCCTAGAGAACCGTTGCCTCCAGGTTTCAAAATGATTTGCTTTTGGTTTTAGTGTCTATGCGGGTATCTGCCAGTTGCTTCAAGGCTACTTTGTTTCTCTCAAAAAAGCGTTTGGTTTGATGTGGGATGTGAATGATGCCTTGCAGTAATTGACGTGCTGTCATCGTAAACCATCGTAAGACTTCTCTGAGACTGGCTTCTAAGACTCGAGCACGTATTTGTGGATTATTTTTCGCGACTGATGCCGTACAAGGGCAATTTGACGGGAAGATGAGACTGAATGAACGTCATGTTGACGATGTGTGAGACAGACCCCAAGTGTCCGACTTTTTTGTTGTTAAGTCGACGGGGACGATACTCGACAGACCCTCTGTCTTGGGCACCAGAGGCGAAACAGATGGGTACAAACTCGTAAATAATCGGGGGTGGTGGATTTTAAATCCACGAGTAAATGGGCGTGGGGGGTTTGAGTGGCATCGTCGTACGCATGAGTCAGCCAAGGCGTTCCTAACTATTTGGCTAAGACTTGCACTTGCGATTTATCTCTAGGGCATTTATAAAAGACCACGTAATGAGCATTGAGACTGATGGTGCGATGGGCTTTACTTTGTTGAAACAAATTTTGGGTGCTGTCTTCTCGTGACATGACGTCGAAGTTGACCAGGTGTGTTTGCCTGGGGTCAGACACGATCCCGTCGTCTTCGCCAGGAATGCCTTCCACAAACACGATGGAATCGTCTTGACTTTCTCGCAGGAGGCTGTACCCGATTGCCACTCTTTGTAACACCACACGATACGTTGAGGTGGGCGATCGATCAAATGATTTCTGTGTTCGATCAATCGTTTGACAAATTCGGTTTTGCCTGAACCGCTCGGTCCGGCAATTAACATGTTAAACGGATGGCGAACATACAAGGCCTCCAACTGGCACGATCTAAGTTTTCGTCGATGACTTTGAAAGTGGTGGAAGAGGGAGCAGAGATAGCAGAGGTAGCCATAGTGTAGGGAATGTCACTTTTGACACGAAGACAGACACGACAAGAGATTTTATACTTTTTTCAGGACACGTTTATTGCAATTTAAGATTGTGAACAACACGAAAGACAAAAATACATAAAAGCCAAATGGTTAAGTACATGGATAAAATACGCATCAAAACGATCAAAGTAGAATATAAACAAGTCACTGTACAACATTTTTGGTGTCAAAGGTGTGGTGTCATAGGGACAGTTTGTAATGTTCTTAGAGTCTCTGAACTTGGCACAGTCACGCAGGGGTCCTACCGGAATGGCCTTTCGGGGATGTCGATGACAGTTCTGTCCTGAAGGGAATGGTTTCCCTCGGTGACGGGTTCTTCTTCTGGCACTGTCACTAACACAGGTTTAAAAGTTACTTTTTCACTCAACGTTTGAATTTATGATCACAAATCTCGGGCATAGTGTGCCACATCTTTTGTCCAAACCTCGAAGCCCAAACTTTTCCAGTCATGTACATCTTTCCAGTGAGGGTGTAAGTCACAAGCTACACACACATCGTCGTAGACATCTTCAGTGCCTAAAAGTTGACGAATCTTGTTTTCCCGTAGAGGTCGAGAAGTATCGAGATGAAAGTGCAAGGCTTTTAACAGAATGAGTCTCTCGTGTACATTTAAAGTGACCACTTTCATGCTTTGGGTGGTATGTACTGTTCGTAAAGAATCCACAAGGAATCGGCTGGTAAACGAAATTTCAGAAAGGAAGTCACTAAGACACACACCACACGTCGACCCCAATTCAATGGACACAGTCCTCGTAATAAGTGATGGTAATCCTCCACCGTTTGAATACTGTCATTGATTTCCTTCTATGGAATCTGTTGTATCACAACTGATAAAGGTCGTGGCATTGTAGTCAGATTTTATTCCTCCTAGAACGAAAGTGACGGAAGAAGTGAGTAATTTCTGGCGACCGCCATTCCAGGAAACGGTCAAGAATGTCATTAAAATCTTCTAATGTAAATGGTCTAAAGCGGAATATTCGGAAGAACGCACACTTGGTCCAGAGAAATCTGACAAATTTGTTGACTTTTGTCACTTTTCTCTTGTGAATTTCTCGACATAAAAGTTCCTCAGTCACCAGTTCAGATTTTGCTCTGGCAAATTCCTGCCAAATTTCCTTGTAGATCTTCTCTTGCAATTCGTTTGGTAATCTGTGAATATTATTTTTAAAGGGGGTTTAAATACTTGTCTAGGTGTTGTCCAACGTTTGACCCCTAGCCAAGCTGGTTTCTTAAACGACGTGGTATGCCACTTCAATTACTAGGGTCCCACTAAAGGTAGGTAGTGACAGTGCTTAGACGATCGAGCATGTTGCAGGTAAGCGGAATCTTTCTGCTTCCACTGGGGAAGTGACACACTACAACTGAAGCACTTGACTTTATCCCCTTCGCCCCAGTAGATAAATCCGGTTCTGGCTAATTCTTCGGGCGTAGGCCCTCCCAGATAATTTGGCCATTTTCCTTGTAAGGTTTGCAATCGACTTTCAAAGTTGCAGTATTCAGGCAAACGCACAGGGAACGAATGTTCGTCTTTCACAGGCTCATTTCGATGTTGGTACGTTGAAGTCCGCAGGAGTTTGCTCAGTTTTGGATGACATCCGTAGGGTGGTAGACGCATGGTTTCGCATGGAGGATGACACTGACAATGAAAACCAGTAAAGTGAAAAGTTGTACGATAATCAGTGGCATCGCTTCGCATCCGTCAGGTTTGACACGCACAGCATCACTTTCCATGGTAGGTATGGTAGTAGTCATAGCAAACCTCCCATGATGCGGTATTGAATCGATGAGGTCACTGCGTACGGCATCCCTGCAATCGCAAGGCACAGCATCGCACTCGAGTTTTCTCTCGCTTGATACTTGCTGTTTGAAAACATCTTTCTTTCTCGATTGGTGTTTGTAGTCACAATGAACTATCGGTCTTGGACCTTTTCCCTTTTTATACTAGTCGTAATGAAGTCTCGAGCTTGTACATCGTTCCTTTTTTATATCGAGTTTTGGAAGTGTTCCTTTTTTTCTTCCTGGACAACGGTACTACCTTCTCTAAGGTACCGTCATAACTGTACCGTAGTGTAATGAGTGGAAAGGCCATAGAAAGGTAAGGACAGTGCAGAGACCATCGAGTATGTTCCAGAATAGCTAAATATTTATAGATACATCGATCCAAATGCACCTCAGACCACAACTGAAACACTGTACTTAGTATCCCAATCCAGTCTCAGGTCCCAAGTAGACAAATCGTGTTCTAGCTAAAACATTCGCAGTAGGTAATCTTTCCCTATCCATGGACCATTTTTGAAACATATCCAATCGACCAGCACAATTACAATAGTCAGGGAAGAAAACAGGAAAATAGTATGGTTTGAACTTGAAATTCTCATTGGGTCTCTCACCCGATTCTTGTTGTGTCGAAGTCATCTTTTTAGTTGGTGGCAATCGTCTTGGAACCATTTTTTTATACCAGTGTGTCCGTAAGGTGAAGTGAAGTGGTTGGGAAGTCGCACTCGCTTCTGGTACACGATCTGATAGATCCCAAGGCCGACTGATGATTTGGTGTGTAGCTAAATGCAGAGTCTTGTGAGGTTGGTAGGTGATCACTTTAAAATCTCGATCCAGTCCGGACTGCAAGGCTTCTTTCAATTACCACAAAGGTGACCACTTGACTGGTGCGATAATTGAGTCAATCCTTTCACTTTACAATCGGTGTGCACTTCTCCTTATTGGTCACGGTATTCGTAACCGTAATTTTGGGACCGCCACTAACAAAACTTAGAATCTTGTCGTCGGGGTACTCGTCCGTCCAGGCTCCTAAACGGTCACCTTCGATGTCAGGGTGACAGTGACCCAGACGATCGATGTATATGTAACTGTCCGTGTCAAAATACAGCTCACGATCTCCTAATTGGTGTAACGTTTCGTACAATTTTATGCGACCATGGGCTGTCACGGAAGCCGCAATGATGACATTTCCAAATTCGTCGGCTTCTACGAAGTCCAGTTCTTTTTTGTAATTTACTAAGATCAAGTCCTCAGCAAAGACGTCCACGTGTTTCATCTTGAACTAGTGGGAAAGATCGGACAAATACTCTATCTTGGGTAAACTAGGTCGTTGTACCATTTTTCCCCACTAGCAATTCAACATCACTTTGGCAAACGATCGTCGACCTTCGTTTTTCTCGATGTGGTCTACAGCGATGCTCTCCTGTTCCAAGTATTTCTCTTTGAATTTCTTTTGGTCTTCGGGAGTGTTGCACCAGGAAGGATAGTCGCTGCCTTCTTGTTTCAGTTTCAGAAAGGCATCCACGTAGTCTCTGAAAATACCCTTCTGAATCTCGTCGCCCTTGTGGTACTGTTCTGTCTTGGGAAAGTGGTAAATTTCGTACACTTCTAACAATTGGTATCCCAGATCCAGAGCTTTAAACAATTCCACGCTGACCCACGTTCCTGTCAAGGTGCATTCTTCCTGGGTGCGTTGACAAGGTCGGTCTGGGTTACACGTTTTGGCACAAGTACTGCACAAGGGAAACATTAGTTTTCCTTGGCAATGATGAGGTAAAATGGGGTGGTACAAGTCCGTGGGAGGCAAGACTTTGCACTTGATCAATCCTTCGTATTGTCGAATGTTGTCCATGTCGATGTGTTCCGCCAGCAATTGCGGGTGCCCTGGGGAAAAGTGACAATATTTGCACAAGTAAGCATACAGCAAACACACGTCCAAGTATTTGATTTTTTCTCCTTTCTCCTCATCGGCTTGGTACAGCAAACAGGTGGCATTCGTCCTTCCTCCGTACAAACTGTCCCTTGGGTTCAGTGGGTCCACCAACCTGTAACTTTCCACGATGCGTTTAAACTCGGGAACGGTTTTCTTACGGTGATCGTACTCGTGTTCCCACATTTCCACGACTTGGTATCCTTGCTGTTCTAACTTTAAGCAACCCTGACAAGTGGCCTTGTACAAGTCTTCCATTTGTCTTCCTTGTCGAACAAGTAATGTAACCAGCGTAGCACTTTGACAGAGTATTGACGTTTGACAAAATTGGTCGTTTGAGGACTTATGACAGCCAGTGTTTTCGGGCATGAATCGTTGACGGGAGAACTAAGGAACACGTTTTGGCAATGGTGCTGGCTTCCTTCAAAGGATCGATCATTCCGTATTTCATGAACAGTTCTCGAAATTTTCCACAGCAACGCCGTAAAATGTCCACGTCTGATCGACAATACTTTAATATTTCTTCCTGGAAGTCGAAGGGGTCCGAGGCGTGAATTAGGTACCAAGCATTGAAATATTCTCGTTGTTGCGCATGTTGTCGGGGTCGTGGTAGTGAACCTCAGTCAAATGGGGTAGAACGACGTGTTGATTGGCTTCGATACTGAACTTGTGAGCCATCATCGTGGCATAGCGATGGCAATCTCCGTAACGTTCGATGTCATCTTGGCCCCATGTCTCGTCGATGGGTCTAAGGTCCATTGGGCGAAATCGGTCAGTGTGTTTGGTACCCGAAAGATTTTTTCACGTCCTGCAGGAATCTTGCTGCAGTGGGAGCAATGACTAAACATAGACTCTTGGATACACCTCTCGCACGCTCGATGAGCCACGCAGAAACTAGGAATGTGAATGCCGGTTTCTTGCATGCATTCAAAATCGAAAAGGATGAACTTGCCTTTCTTCTTGTGGTCATCATCTTCCTCTTGATGTTAGGGTTGGTATTTATTAATGAAGCATTCGTGTTCCAAGTCCATGATTTGGAGACAAATGGGACATTGTTTCTTTCCTGAACATACGTGCCCTTTGGCACTATTGGTACGTATGACTTGTCCACAAGTCGGGCACAATCTCAGAAGTTGACAAGCACTCTTCTGCTGTGAACCTAGCGTCTTCAGATGTTCTTGGTAACAGGTAGGGCTGACAAAAGTTTGCTGACAAGCAGGGCAATGCATTCGTCCTTGTCCTTCGTCAAGACAGAGTTTAGAGGCCAAACATCCCTCACATTTCGATTAAAATGCTTGTGTTGCTCTCGATTGTTGTAGCCATAGTCACATTTTTCACAGTAATAATGAGGTGATACTGATAATGGTATCGAAATGTTCATCGTGATGATAGACGTGAATGTATTTTCCGTGTTTGAAAATTTTACCTCGAACCAACAGAGGTCCGCACACTTCTTGAGGGTGTACTTTCAAGGTGTAGTGTTGAGCCAAAACGTCTTGCAATTTTTGCATTTCAGGAATGCCACAGGGTGTGTCTGGATATTCCCGCTTGTTTTAACAGGAGTTCTTCTTCTCTTCGTTGTATGATTCGATTAGATTTTCGAATGTTTTCCCAGTCTCTTTTCCATTCTGCCGTGTCGTTCTTGTTGGCATCTTGTCGATGACTTGGGAAGGTGTCAATTCTGCCGGGCTGCTAAACTCGATCCTAACGGGTGACTTCAAACTGTCGTGGTAAATGGAAAGTGTCAAACGATCGTCTTCTTTGGCCTCACATTGCCGTTTCAGTGTGGTTAACAAAGAATCCCACACATTGGTGATGAACCCCTCTGCTTTCTCCAACGGTACGTCTGACTTGAAATCTTTAAACTTCACTGTGTACGTGTAGGCCGTGGTTCTAAATTTTCTAGAGGAGCGTTTATCCGTCTCTCGAATGTGGTAGTAATTTTCAGGTCTTACTGGTGGTGGACTTTGGTTTGGTGTAGACTCTTTGAGTCTGGATTCTGGCTCACTCATGTCATCTTCAAAATCGCTGGCATGAATTTGAGCCAAGACTTCAGCTGCTGTGCGAGGCAATAAGTCACGTTTCTGCCTCTTATTTTCTTTTCCTTTCCTCACGAAAGGATGCGATCGTTTCATCTTGATTGCAAAAAGTCAAACGACTACATTTGAAACGCCATGGACCCCTTTATATTAATGTCAGGCCAGTGTATACATAAAGGGTCAGCGTCTTCCCTCCAAATATTCATTTCACTCTCAAGCCGACCAGAACGATGGAAGAACCCAAACAGATCAAACTTCTGATCAGAGCTTTGCGAGGTCTCATACGAAGGTTTTCTTCAGAGAAGCCGCCTGACTACTCCCCCTCCTTTCGAGATAAAAGTCAAGATACTTGCTGTATCTGGCAGAAGAAAGGGAATTGGTTTTCTGAATGTCCAGACCTCTAGAAAGCAAGACAGGTGTCAAAAGAGACAAAAGTCAAGATACCTGTTATCATTGTCAAGAGAAAGGACGTTGGTCTTCAGACTGCCCTAAGAAACAACAGGAGGAAGAGAGGGGTTCCGATGAGGAAGAAGAGGAAGAACCCCGACAGGTCCAGGGAGAGAAGAAAGAGAAGAAAAGAAGACGAGAAGAAAGTGAGGAATAAGAGGAAAAACCTGTGAAAGTGAAGAAATTCAAAAAATGGAGAGAGTGAAAGACACAGAAGTCTATGAACTTTTTAAAGTGTTGTGTTGTAATTGGATTGTAAATTTGTACCATAATAGACCAGAAAGAGAAACAAAAGTGTCTCTTGGTTTTGATATTTTAGAATAAGGACCTACACTCATGCACTCACACACGTAGATCATGGGGTAAAAAAGGGATTTTGAGTTTTAATTGATTTTGGCAAAATGAATACTATCTCTTTTCGAAAGAAGTCGATGGCCCTTAAAAAGACCGTTGGGTGTTTGGTGTTTTTAAAAAAAAAAAAACCAAACTCAGGAACGGGACGAAGTGAGCTTTAAATGCCTTGTCCCTTTGCCACGGACAGGACCTACTTCTGGACCTGCTCCTGTCGATGATTTGGTAGAAATCACTAGGGAGGGTATCTCAGGCGTAGTTGGTGTGTGAACAGTGTTGGACTGTCTCTCTCGGGAAGGTTTTTTTCTCTTGGGTCGTAATAAAGAAATCTGATACATTTATTTCAGACTCATTAACTCTGCCAAAATGTCTAAGAGTACCTCACCGTTTGACTTTCACTGTTCTCCTTTTCTCCTAGACTTTGTTTCTTCTCTGCTTCTTCTTGCTGTCGTTTCCTTCTTGTCTCTTCTTCTTCTCGCTGTTGCTGTTGAAGGAGAAAGGCTTTTTCTACTTTTTTCTGCTGTTGAAAAAATTTCTCCCATTGTTCTTTCTGTCTCTGTTTAAAATCCTCGACGTGTGGTAAAGAAGGAGAAGGTGGAGAAGGTGCTGGTACCGGAACACATTCTTGCCAAGAAGAGAGAAAATCCACTATTTTATTCGTATAGTTTCACCGGTGAATTAGCTGAACTTACCCGCCAACCGCCAAGCGTTATTATTCGTATAGTTTATGTAGTACCGATACAGACTAGTTAGATAGCCTGTAGTACCGAAATTCGACTGAACAGATGGCCTAAAGTAAAGAGGTTGACTGGACATACGTCCTGCAATACTGACATGGACTGGACAACTGCATTCATAGTATTGAGATACACATTTTTAATAATATGCGAGTGTAGAGACAAAAACATTGAGAAAGAGGGAGAGAAATTTACCAATCCCAGTTGGTGTATGTATATGTTGGTCATTCTTATTCACGGTAGTGTTGTCTCTTGCTGGATCTATATCATCCACTGCACGGCGGCGGCGTTCACGTTTTGGGGGCTGAACGAAATCGGGTTGACTAGAGGTTAATTTCTGAAATATGAAAAGTAATATAGATTCGAGACGAAAAATAGTCGTGTCAAGATATTAATTTTATAAAATTAAACTTTATTCTTTAAATTCGGAATTTCCACAGGATGTAGCAACTTATTTTGCGACAGCATGATAATATGGTTGATTTAAGGGAAAATAGCTGTATTGTATTGGTAGGTCTGAATGTATAGATAGTTCAAAGAAAGTTTCACAAGCTCACGGCACTCTTACAGTTGTTTGGTTATTTCGTAACCTTATCATTTATATGCTATAAATATATCTATTACTGCATATATATATATATATATATATATATATATATATATATATATATATATATATATATATATATATATATATATATATATATATATATATATATATATGTGTGTGTGTGTGTGTGTGTGTGTGTGTGTGTGTGTGTGTGTGTGTGTGTGTGTGTGTGTGTGTGTGTGCATCAACGTTACACTATTATCTTATTATCCACAGACCACGGATTGCTCTAATTATAGGAACATGTCACCTACCCGCAATCTCTCAATGTCTTGTCCATATATTGCATTCCTAGACATTTTTCCGCCTCTCCCATTCTTATCCAGATCTTTTTCAACATTATGCTCCTCATTCCGTTTCATTGCAGTCACGGTCAATCCAAGTTCGTGTAAGTCTGCTAGACTTTTCATTTGTAGAACAGCCAGACAAACAATCATCACTAACCCCAATAGGCTAACCAAGCCTCTAACTCCAATTTTAGACATAATAATTTCGGTCTGTTTTATCATGTTGTTCACAAAGATCATAAGAAAAACGTAAATGAACGAAATAGTTAGAAAACTAGAACAAGTACAGACGGAATTTAGTAGCGAGATATGTTAAGTGGCAATCAACACTCAAGTGTCTGTTCTCTATTGGCTGGAAACGAACAAATTCGGTGTTTATTTTGGCTGCTTCCTAATACGTTTCAGCTACAAACATGTTAGGTCATGAGCTACAAACGGAAACATACTTTACTCATAATCGAAACACACTTTTGTTTTCAGCAATAACAATATAAATAATTTAAAGTTATACTTTCTACATCCCGAAACATTATGTTTCACAGATGTAGAAACATAATGATTTATTATTAAGTTATTTTGAGTTTTGCATAAAGTTGGGGGTTTTTTTTGTTCCTGTCCAAATCACAGAGTTTTGATGTAACTAGAACTTATTAAATAAAACAAACTCAAAATATATTATCACATTCTCCGTCTCTGCGCTCATATAAATTAGAAATGAAAATGTATTATTTTCTATCATTAGAAAGTAATACATGTTCATTTCTAATTTATATGAGAGCGGAGACGGAGAGTGTGATAATATATTTTGAATTTGTTTTATGTAATAAGTTCTAGTTACATCAAAACCCTGTTGTGTTCTGGACTGGAACAAAACCCCAACAATTTCGAACTAAAAGTAAATGAATTTAACTTTAACTTTCAAATCATTTCCGTGTGACTATGTATGTTTTAGTTCTGTTTTATTGATGTCAGGCAAATCATTCCATCTCTACTAACCATCAAGGTGGAAAAAATTGAATATTATTAGGCAAGAGATAGATTTAAAAACAATATAAAGAATGAGTTAACCACGAATGAAATTTGTCATATAAGGCAGAAAGTTCATCATTAAGTATGCACTTATGAATCGATAGCATGCAGGGATGACAAGAGGGGGGAGGGCAACCGGGGATATATCCCCTGGGCCCGGGCCCGATAGGGGGCCCAGGCCGAACAACACTTTTCAATTTTAAGAAAAATTTTGCTTGAACAAGAACTAGGTGAGGCCTGCGTGTTTTTACCCCAAGAACTTCAACTCAACTTATAGACGAGTACATACAGTAACAGTAAGAAAATGGTTTTTCAGCTTAATTATTTGTCCACTGCAATAAAATGATATTTGCAACTTGTAATATACATCAGGATTTAAAGTAAATATAAATTGATTCAGATTGATAACAGAATTAGGTACTATTTTAAATGTCCTGTTTACTCATGATACCTTCATGTGAAATATTACATTTCGTGAAAAACGAAGTGCGACGTCAACAATCATCCAATACTAACTACATTGCTTTAACAAGTCCAGTAAACTTAAAGCTGAAGAATGGAAAACGCTATGTTTATGGAAAATATTTGATTCAGAAAAGCCATTCTTTGTCCTATTTGTGAGATTATCAAATAAGTAACAGACACGTTTTGAAACAGTTCCACAATCAAGGAGAAGGTTTTCAAAAGAATATATTTTGAGAAATATCATCAACACGAAATAAAATACCTTTTGAGAAGTAATGTTGTTCGAGAAGTTTTGTTAACCGGTCAACCTTGTATCGTAAAATGACCAAACCTACTTAAAGTATAAAACCTTTAAAGATCAATCTCGCTTAATTTTTTTCGTTCTAAAACATTAAGAGACTTAGCATTAACATAATTTCATCTTATAAATTAACAACATCTTTAAGTCACGTATGGGCTTGCGATTCGCACAGATTTAGAGTTTGAAGTTGTCGTATTCACTTTTCCTTTATTTGTGTCAGGAAGTCGCCTGATGAATCATTTATTTCTTTCTACATTATTTTTTACATACTACGGTTTAAACTTTTACAGAAACGATACCAACAAAAAGAAAACAGTAAAAATTAATGGCATGCATTCTTTTAGCAGACAATATGCATCATTTATAAAATGATAAAGTGCATAATTTGCCCCAAGGATCCTAGTATTATTACTGTTTTACTTCCCGATTCTCGTGGTGCTTGTTGATATCACCAACAAATGCACCCACGCAATCGAAATCTGACTGTTCTTTTCTTCAGTGCATATCTCTCTGTACTATATTCGTAGGATAGTCAACAAGAAATGAAAACTTATTTGTTTCCCTAACTGGATTGCTGCTGTTTAACGGGCAGCACATGAGCATCGTCAAATACAACAACAGTTATTCTTGTTTCGGGAATATGAGGTTTAGTTTTCAGTATATGAATAAAAACATAAATGGCCTTTAAATTAGCTATATATTATCAGTGCGTGCTAAAATACAGTTAAGATCAGACATACGTTTGTAGGATTAAGCACAAGGTACTATATCAAGTTGATTACTATTTAGTCTTGAGTACAATTTAATGTTTTGAATGATTCTTTGTTTTGCTTTTTCCCATGTACTCAAGTAAACTGACTGGTTTTGGAAGGTAACGGATAGATGTACTGCCGCGCAGGATGAAATTTAAAGCAACAAAAGGAATCAATAAATTTGAAAAAGAAATCAGTAAAGTATAATATGAGGAAAACGACGTTTTAATAACAATGATAATAACAACAACAACAACAACAAACGATTATCCAGTTTCTAGCATAGTTACTAACATAGGCAATTCCAGACTCAGCTTGGGGATTTTAGAGAAGCGCACTACATGGCAATGTTAAATGAGAGAGATAAGGATTAGGGTCTCTTTTACATAAGGAGAAAGTATTTATTTTGCCCAGGGAAATTGTTAATATCCTTTCTGGTCGAATTAAGTAAAGCTAATAATTTGCTTACGGCCACCACACACAAAGGTTATGCAAGTGACAACCACATACAAATGTTATGCAAGTGACAGCCACACATAAAGGTATGCAAGTGACAACCACACACAAAGGTTATGCAAGTGACATCCAAACACAAAGACTCTAGAGGTTTTGGCTTGCTTTCTTTTCATTTAAAGAAGAGATATGTTATTTAAAAGGAGCTGTGATTGGAGGTATAAAAGAAATAAATATAATTTGCTTGAGAATATATGACTATAGTCTAAATAAAATATTGTTTGTTGCTGAAATAATGGAAAAAGTAAACAAACGATTAAATACCATAAAAATACGAAAATAAGGCAGTATTAACATGAAAATTTACCTTAAACTGGCAGTAACAGATGTAAATAACTGTTATGGTAGAAGTGGCAAGTTTATTGTGAAAGACAAATAAAATGTTATGGTAGGAGGAACACGTATATTTTAAAAGACAAATAATCTGTTCTTGTAGAGGAGGCAATTTTATTTTAAAATACAACATTTGGAGGAATAGAATAACGCTCACATGATACACAGCTTACAGCTTCACCAATCATCTCATAATAATTTCCTCATACTCATATTTTGTATGTGTTTCTTATTGCCTGGTTTGTAACCAATTTATTTTCATATAGAATTCAGCAGGCATCCAGCATTAAAAAACAGTAATACGATCATTGCTTTTCTTAAAGACGCCGCATCTAAGTTTTAAAGTTTGAGCAATTATTCAACACTTTATTAAGAATGCAAATATTTCCATGTGTTAGATTTTAAATGTTAAGAGTAACAAGTTATTTTGCATCCTTTCCGCAATCTCTTTCTCTGACTAAACTACTGTTATTGTTGAAGTGACATTAGCAAGATAGAAAATCTTAATCTGAGCAAAAATTTGGAAAATTGTCGTGAAATATAATCTGCTGATCACAAATATATGCCTATGGAGGCAGAGCGTTGTACACGTGATATGTCTTTCACTTAACTCTATTTGGCTACATAACCAAATAAACAGTTTACCACCTTTTCATCAGTTCACTTAACCTAGGATGGTCCACTTATAAAGAAGTAGGCGGAGTCATACATTAGCGTTCTTAAAAAATGTTAAAATCGCGACTTTTGAAACATTCTATATATTTGATTAGCAGCGAGACGAAAGTATATATACAAATGACCATTATTATATTCGCGTATTTCACCACAGATTTCATTAGATCTATTTATTGTCGTCATCATGATATTAGTAAATGCTCGAACTCTCGTATAATACTGATCTAAGAGATGTACAGTTGTAACTGAGTATTTTGCAAAAGAAAGATAAGTACTGTCTAGTATTTTGCTTTGCGATTAGACAATGTTTTTGTCTTGCCTACAACGAATGCGCAGAAGATGAGACAAATCAATGTCTAATCTGATTAAATCAGACTCTCACGTAACATCGAGAGACCTGGTCAAGGCTTGCCCGTAACCGTGACATTGCTCTCTGCAGTCGTCAGCCTTCCTCAGTTTGAGGTGAATGTGACATCTATCGTTTACTCATGTTCGCCATTCGTAAGGAATAAGACTTATGTATTCTATATGTAAGCCCCGTATTAAGTAAGGCCATAAATTTCTTTGTCACCGCCATGAGCAACAACTCGTGTTAGGATTGTTTATTCATATTAACAAAGAACATTTATGGTGTCCAAAATTTGTAGAATATCACAGGAATAATTAGTCTCCATAGAGACTTCGAAACTAAAGAACCAATGAGTCAATGTTATTTTGGCCCTTTATAGTGTGATTTATTTGACTTTGTGTACATTACCAGGATCATGGAATACTGCCAGCGTGCTCTCTAAATTAAATCGGCACAAAATCTCCCCCTATCCGATACGGTGACAGCTCTAATGCGCTAACCAATGAACCTCCTAATCTCAAGTGATAACAAGGACCAAAAGGTAAAAGGCTGGGAACATCGCGCGAACGTTAGTAGAGTACGAAACGAGAAAGTTCAAATGACATGAAATTCTCATTCGCCCAAAATATCATTTGGAAAATTCATCTTCTCCAGTACAAGAAAATGAAAACGACAATAATGTCACTATGTAATGAATCATTCTGAAAAAAGTAGAGAGAGAGATTTAATTATATTGTTATGCCATTATAAATTGTTTTATCAGGTCGATACATGGTTTTATAACCTCAGTTAAACTGATATCGACAAAGAAATAATTATTTCCTCGATTAACTATTTTTCATCTATTCTGTGCAGAAAATGTTGAAGGTTAAAGTGCAACAAAAATCTATTCCGAAAATTATGGTTTTCATCATTCCTGCTCACATGATTTATGTAATCCCCTACATATATTTAGCATTAATTTGACCATTACAAGCCAGCTCTATTCAAACTGTTATTCCATGTCCGGCTCGCAAATCTCTTTACCAGATTAAGGCACATACAATTTTTTCCCAACACCAAACTGAACGAAAATTAAATGCATATGATTTTATGTTGCGCATAGAAATGTAATGCTCGAATACATTAATGGAATTAACATATATACATGTTGGAAACATTATACACTACAGATGATACTGCTTGATATTAAAAGGATCTGAACGGGTAAATTGGTTTAACATTGCTGACATACCCCAACTACATTTATACCCTACCTATTATTATCTTCTTAAAATGATTTTTATTTTTTGCCTTCAAATACATTAAGAACGATTAATGTGTAATAACAGTCTGCGCTTGGTACATCGTATTCTTTACAAGAGTAAGCGTCTCCATAATGAAATCGTTACAGTTTCAGCTCTCTTACTCAAGGGCCTTGGACAGAAAGTTCTTTACTGATAATAACAAAGGGAAATTTCGTTACTGCAATCTGTCCTAGCCTGATGGTCTATTTTAAAACTTTCTTCATGATGAAGCATTTCTATTGCACTTACAACAGCAACCGATGACACTTTGGTACTAAATAGAAACAAATCGATACGTTATCGCTAAAATATTTTACAGCACTGGATATGATGAAACACGTGTAGGTTTACCTGTGCAACGACAACGACCTTCGCGCTTTAATACGGTATTTAATATACCACAACACATAAGTTGGTTCCGTTGTTCACAAAATAATTAGTTGCCTGTGACCTGAATTCAAATTTAATTCCACAATTCCATGCTCAAGGTGCATTTACTTGGAACCTTCTGAAGCAATCTTTTCACAGTTACCTTTTTTGAAGATATCCAGTAATTTATTTCAGGTTTGGGACCTGCTGTAATGATAAGTTGATAACATCATCCGTACAAAAATAAACGTTTTTCCTCTGAAACTTCTTGATTTATGCAAAAGGAGATAGATAAATATTGTAAATCCCAATCTAAGTCAATTCCGCAGCAGATTGCAAGGCTACTTTAAAGAAGGGAGATAATCCGGCATTGTTACATTGTCTCCAATATAGGATTAAATGATCATGTTTGCGTATTTATCGATGTGTAAATTTGACCTAATCACTCACAAAGTTAACATAAAGTCCTTCGACTTTATGTTAACTTTGTGCGTGATTAGGTAGAATTTACACCTCGATAAAGTCCTTCGACTTCATGTTAACTTTGTTAGTGGTTTGGTAAAATTTACACATCGATGAATACCCAACCATGATCATTTAATCCTTATAATTCCAATTTACTTCCTTTCTCTCATCACATCAGCAGATTCCATCAACAAAACATTCACTTTTATGTAGATCGAAGTTTTCTTTCATTAGCCTCTTAAGCTAGCCAAAAGTCGTCGATTCTTTATACAGTAATATTAGGGTAGAGTGTCATAGCGGGTCATGCCAGTAATATATTCTGATCAATATTTTAATATTAAAATATGCTTGATTCTGCTTAAACCAGCCTAGTCTTTTTTTGTTCCGAAAATTACACTTGCATATGGCACGTTTTGTTATAGCAACCGTTGTTGCTATTTTCTACGCATGTCGATCTTTCAAAAGCAAAATCGTGTCCATTGTTAGTGTGATCCCTTGATTGGCCGATGGCTCTGACTTTTAATAACAACTGCTGAAATATGTTGTCTAAGCGAAATGCAATAATTTCTGAAGATTGGTTTGTAAAGCCTGCCATATGCCTTCTTCGACCAAAAGGGTGAGTGTTGGAGTGCAGGAAGGTCTGTGCAATTTCATTGTTTTAACTTCAGATGGGCAATTTTAATCCGGGGTTTGTAAATTTTGATCGGAAATCACAGGAGTGGGTGGGTGGGGGTTTGTTATTATTATTAGTAATGTGCAAGGCGTTGATATAGATAAAAGTTCACATCGAATGACCTGGAAACAGCGAACCAAAAGTAGTCCGCATAATTTATCGATTTGTAAAACATTCCAGATCAATCTCACGTGACCGTTTACATCCAATCAAATTGTAGAAAACGTGGTCATTTCATAAAAATTAGAATTATGACGATATAAAATAATCAGAAATAGTTATGTTTCTCCAAACATTACTTAATGTCACTGAATGCGCTTACATAAAAAATTCAATTAATTTGCCTTTTCCCTTCCGAGGGCAATGTCTGGCAATATGTTTATATGAAGCTGTGCACATACAATAATTTCTGTTGAACAAAGACGTAAATGCTTGAATCCACTTATCCTTCTTCAAACAGTTCACAATTCACCACATCTGAAATACCAAGCTGTCTCTTTTGTTGCTAGTGACATCACAAGTTAAATAGTTTAGCTATTAACAAACGAAAACGTTTCCTCCACCATTTGCATTATTGTACCTCAGAGAGAGAGAGAGAGAGAGAGAGAGAGAGACCCATCCGTATACAAATTAGTGTTCTATTTTAGAAAACGGATGAAACTTATGGAAAAAATCAAAAGAAATTCAACAGTTATAAAAAAAAAAAAAGTTGCAGAAGCAACATACAACACATTACAAATATTGATCACGTAACCTCGTTTGGTGGTTTGTCCGGATAGATTTACACGGCTTGACTAAATAGGGAAAAATGCAAAATTTTCATACAAAACTTCAATGGTCTTAGGTTCAAGTCCACTATTGCATAACGTAGCGTTCTGCTGAAAAATTACGTTAGTTTTTGCCGGTAATAACTTTCATCCAGTCAGCCACCTTCATTCTTGTAAAAAAAGCATTTAATATACCACCACACATAGACTGGTTCTGTACTTAAGGTGGCAGGGGCTAGTTTCGTAAATTGAACCCTGGCAAATTTCTTAACTTACGGCTATGGTGTGACTTTTTCAGTTATTATTGTTTACTAATTAAAGCTATGGATATATTTGTGAACTAGGTGTTTTGGGCTTGTGTTGTTCTTGAAAATGATGTCAGGCATGTACACCTTCCATAGTTACTCTGCAGTATGTAGATAGTGAAATACCAATAGTCGACTAGGAAGAAGAGCTTGCCTCCCATAGCAGTAAATACGTGGGTTCAGGGGAAATAGAATATCTCAAAAAAGGCTTGAATGACAACTATTTTCAAATGCATCAGCCTGTTTAGTACACACTGTTTTGCAGAATTATCATCTAGGAAAAGGGCTTGTGTTTGCACTGTGATCACCACATGGTGTCAAAAATGACCTTCGGACTTGAAAATTGCAGGTATAAATTTGGGCTTGGGGTGCATAAACTTCTCTTGCTATGAACTGCCATTGACTTCTCTGGTCAAGTGGATAATATTTTACTGCTTTGTTTTAATATAGGTATCCAAAAATATGGACCTTTTTGACCTCACGTGTATTTTATTTTTATGATTTTTTTTTTATACTAGGCAGGTGATCGCGGCATTAAATTTGTACATAAAACTGGCCCCTGCCCCCTTAATATATCACCAAACATTAACTAGTTCTGTATTTAATATACCATCACACATTGACTAGTTCTGTATTTAATATACCGCCACACATTGACTGGTTCTACATTTAACATACCATCACACATAGACTGGTTCTGTATTTAATATACCACTACATACATCCTGGCTCTGTTGATTATAAAATAATGAGTTGAATGTGACCTAAAATCAAATTTACTTTCATAGTAGATATACGTAGTCAACAGTGTATTTACTTGAAACTTCCAACAGCTAGTTGTTTCGCAATTACCGTTTTGAAGATAGTTTGTAATTAATTTCAATTTTGGCGTACATTGATATCATAAATTGGTAAAATTTTCCATGCACAACAAAAGTTTCACTTTGAAACTTCTTGATGCATAAAAATATCTAGGTTCCAACTTTTCACCTCATTTGACAAACCACACGAAAACAAAATATCCTAATAAGATGCCAAGTTACAGAAACAAGATACGACACTAACACATAGTGATCACGTAAGCTCGCTCATTCGTTTGTATATGTCTTTCATTGGCACTCAGATTGACCAAATAAAGGCAAAATCAATATTTTTATACAAACCTAATTATAAAGCCTGTACAATTTTCGTCCCTAAACTTTAATAATTGCCATCATCTACTTTCCACTTTTGGAAGTCTGGAATTTTTCATCAGAGAGTTATGTGTTCCAATTTACGGCATTCCGATTTTTGGGGAAAGGTGTTACTAATAGCGCTGCTGAGAAAATTAATTACACCGAATTTATTAAACTATCCCATAATGCCTGTTTTTAAAAATGAACTTGAGTGCAAATTGGTCCTGGAAAGCGGCTAAAACTAACGGCACCGACAAATTATTCCAAACATTACACATAAAGTTAACATAACTGACCGATCAATGGATGAGAAATGTTTTGGGGTATATTTTATCCTGGTTGTTACAGTGGGTGTATCTGTTGCAACAAGGCCGAGACAAACCCCCAACAAATTCAATTCCCGTAAACTGTAATAAACAAATATATAAATAAAAATAAAATCGTAGTATTCATATTGAAAATTTCATTGTCTATAGACGGATTAGTCTGACCAACGGAGTTTGTATATTTTAATGTTTTCGACGTACATATGATGATAGTATATTTTCTACACTACAGAGACATATTTAACCTAGGACTTATAATCAAATTTTGGATGCTATCTCTTTAACGGCCGAATTAATATTACCGTCATAACCACCTTAAGAAGCAGATTATCCGCATACAAGCACATGTATTTACAGCTGACTGAGACGACGTCCAATATACAAGTAAAGTTCCATGTTTATTCAGGAAAAATCTATTTTCAGTTGCTTGAGTTTATTGTTTCCAAAGGAGCGTAACAAGAGAAAATGTATATATTTATTTGCTGCAAATTGCACAAGATAGTTCCCGTCCCTGCATATACTGTGGACAAGGTAGTGAACCACATATGGCCTCCACTCTGTACAGGAGACGACCGTGCTCAGTTCGATAGCCGGAGAGGTCAGCCTCTGGAGCTTCGTCCACACAGATATAATCCGGAGACGCCGGATGGGCATTATGCCCCGTCATCAGATAGCCGTGATATTCCACATGCCAGTCACCAAAGCAAAGATTTCTAGCAGGAAGCATAAAGGCGGAGCTCCTCAGCCTACTCCGGCAGACGACACATGGCATGTTATGATAGAAGAGTCCCTCAGCATTGGTCAGTTTGAAGAGAGTGTAATCGAGGTATTCGGTACCATATATGAATGCATGATTCTCGCGGCCACTGTATATTTACTACAAATTCCAGTATTCTTACCGTCGAATTACAGATTGTACTGACCTGAATAAACTATTTCTGTATCGATATCATCTGGGCAGGTTGTTCTTCCCCACCGCGTGTATACAGCGCCACCTGTATATATTAAAGAGAATAAATGATGGCACCAAGCAATTCTGATTGGAACTTTCTCTCTGTGACCGTAATGTGTGCAATCAGTAATTACTTTTTTGGAATACACACATTCAGGCTAAGGAAATCATCCACTCATCCATCCTATATAAATCTTTTGAAATCCATAATGTTTGGGTAAGATATAAAGTTCCTATAATATCATAATGCCGTCAACGGGTATCAAATGTGAAATCTACAGACTTATCATTCAGCATACACTCGTGTCCTTCCATTTTATTCGATTGGAAATTTGAGAGAATATTAGATGAAGCAGGGTCCTACTTTGTAATGATCTTGAGCAGTGATCCCCAACCACAAGTATGTCCGCTGTATCAGGTGTAATACTTAAAATGCATCGATGTCCTTAAATTAGTTGCAAGTGCAGAGAAAAGGGAAATTCATTTACATTGTCAGTTACTTAAATTGTCTTCAAATATTATCGAGAACAAATATATTCTGTTTTAGAGTGTCAAAATGGTGGGAGTTTTAACTTAAGATGGATTTCATGTTTAAAATAGTTTTTAAGATGCTTTTTCTGTCATAGATTTTCTAAATAATGATTAAGATGGTTATTCAAGTTATGAGTGGCATCCCCTAGCCGATTCCAGACCTTTAGTATACTAGCAATTTACGAGAATTATGAAAGGCTTCCCCTAGCCGTTCCCAGATCTTAAGATACAAGTCAATTTTCAAGTCGTCTGCTTCCCTGCTTTGTATGCTTCATGTGTTGCACTCCGCTATATGAAGTCAGGCGAACGCCTACGCCATATTGACACGTGATCAAAATGAATGGTAAAGAATGATAAAGAAATAACATCTGTCAAGTCAATCATGCATACGCAAACAATATGTCCATCAGGAACATGTTTGTTTATTAGTTGCATACAAAGTTTGATTTTTAAACTTGATTGGTGTGTTTATATTGAGGAAAAACAGTTTGAAAGAAAGTCACAATGACATGTATAACATCATTCAATTGTTTTTTTTGTTTATTTTTTTTTTTTTTTTTTTTTTTTTTTTTTTTTTTTTTTTTTGTTTTTTTTTTCCTTTTTTGCATTTAACTTTCTGATGTGTAGTCATATAGCTTGCAAATGTGCAGTCCTTTTCTGCTTTTACATAGCATAGGTATAGTGTTTTTAAAACGCCTTACATAATTGGAATTTTTCTATATATTCAGGAGTTTCATGCAGATCATATTATGCCAGGGTGAAATGCTTGCTCCCTTCTACGTGTTTGGCCACTGATGAATGCACCACCGGTAATGATGCATCCAACAGCTCAACCAAAAATGAAGCATAGACTCAGCAAAATCCTGTTATACTTACGCAGTATCTACACACAAAGACGTAGCCTTACTAGTCTTGGATACGGTATACATTTTGTTACACATACATAACCTGCCTAATACATATTTTGAGGTACAGAGTATAAGAGGTATGTTTTTGAGCTGGCATTTTAGTATCAAATGAAATATGGATAAGTATGATGAATTGATTGACAAATTTTGATATAATTTGAATTATTTTACACTCAGTGGTGGTCTATTTATTAAAGATCTACTCTAAATTAAAGAGGATTGCTCTTCTACCATTAGTTTATGTTGTTTCAACATATAATATCTTACGCGCATTGCTGGATACAATCAGTCCGCAGAGATGACTTCATATAAGCTGCTACACCTCAGTGGCAGAGGATCATTGAACGCAATGGAAGACCTAAACTTTCTTCCTGGCAGTAGCCAAAGTACCTCTGTCGAGAAAAACTTCACAACGCACTTACAGGTTTTTATTGTAACTACTAACACATGCAGTCCTTCTACATCTACTGTTTATTTGATCTTTGCATCACATTTCTTTTTCAGGGGATCTGAAAGCGAGTGGAGCTATCTTTCTGTACATGATAAATTACTAACATCAAAACGTGAGGTGGAGATATGAGCTACCAAATTATCAGATACAAGATTATTATCATTTGATGATGAAACAGTTTCCAATAGAGCAAATTTGTTGTGTGTTGTTCTGTGTACTCCTACGGAAACATTTGCAGAGACTGTGTTAAAAATAGTGATTCACCCATAAAAGATGTAAATATATTATTTGTTTGAATAGCTGAAAAAAGCATCCGCAAACTATAACTTATGTAATACATTTGACAACCATTTCATGTAATGATACATGCACAGAACATTAGCGTTGTAAACTCATACGACGTGACATATAACCAACAAGCAAACTTGGCATGATTCAACCCATAGGTAATTTCTGCCTAAATTAGAGCTTGTATACTCGATACTTTCGAGCAATAGATGTATGGAATTGTCACTTGTACAGAAGATAATACTTATCGCTATGAAAAATGACCAGGCTCATGAAAAGGTCTAAAGTTATTCTCTTTTGTTGAAGTTTTGTTCCCATCGAGGTGTTCCGACATTTAAACTTCTTTACAGTCAATGCATATTATCTGAATTTTCTTGGATAAGACCAACTTCAACTTGGAAGCTAACACTCGACATATTATTTAGTCAAAATGTTGAATTAGAATTCTTTTTTTCAGATCTTATCCCTACTTCCATGTGTCATTGAACTTCGGTTCATATTTCTTTAAAGTTATTTCACAGGGTACTCATACTTTTAAACCAGATTAAAAAAAAAAACATTGAATTCTCATCCGTTTGAACTATATCATAACTTAGACGTCAGTAGCCGTTAGCAATATTTCAACAAGTAGGGAAATGTGTTCTATCGACACAATTGACATTTATCATGCATTATAAAATTCGAGTGACACAGTGATTGAGTTTGATGCTTTTACTCACATATATTTATCTTCAACAGGATTGCAGCTGTCTTACTCGAATGTTTATATTTACATTTTGATATTTTCGCATGTCATTATATTATCAAAATTTAGCATTTGTGTTTCTTACATAGTTCAAATGATTTTACTTTGTGTTTTTCAAAGTTGTTTAGTGTTTAACTTGCACTGGAATAGAGCAGGAAAAATTTCATTTTCCTATCACGCCTACCAGGCAAGTAAAAATGAAATTTCACTTGCTCAGGATGCCTGACGAAGCAATAGGTGTGTATTGTGGAGGCCTTATTTAATACGAATTTTTGTTATATTGCCCTATCTTAAATGCCATTATCAAGTGTGTGAGTTTTTGTATTAGGTATTCTTTCCAAAGCACGTGCAAATATTCAGTGGTAAAATGCAAGCAAAGTCACGCATGCTCATAGACTACTTGCCCCTGCAATTTGCTAATTCAACGTGACTCAGGTATACAATAGATTTGTCCATTCCCACATATTCTTTTTACTGCATTTCTCTTGACATGTCCGCTGCTTGTGCTGCAGTTTCTTATTCCCCTGATAAGATCATGAGGTCAATGTAGACTGCATTATTGCTGATTAAATAGTATGTCAGTATAAATTGGCATATACCATGAAGAAGGTTTTTAAGACCAGCCATGTTTGGTTTGTTTTGGGAAATCTTATAACACAGCAGCACATTAAAGTTTATATCATGCTGAAACAATATGCCTTGCTTAATGACACAATGTGAATATAATCTATGTACTGTAGGAATAAATGATCATGGCTGGGTATTTATCGATGTGTAAATTTTAGATAATAACTCACAAAGTAAATAAACTCAGAAGGTCTTTATGTTAATTTTGTGAGTGATTAGGTAAAATTTACACATCGATAAATACCCAACCATGATCATTTATTACTTATAATTCCAATTGACGTTCTTTCTAACATCAGATCAGCATATTAAATTAACAAACATTTACTTGTATGTAGATCGACATTTTTTTAATTAGTCTCTTAACTGCGATAGAATACATAGCCCGATCTTTGCTGGCCAAGATTCGTCGATCATTTATACAATAATATGGGGTAGAATCTCACAGAGGGTCATGCCAGTGATATATTGTTATATTCATTGTTTTAATATATAAAAAAAATATTGTTCCGGTTAAACTAGGATATTCTTTGTTTTCGAAAATTACTCTTGCGTATGGCACGTACTGTTATTGCAACGCTATTTTTACTTTCTGTGCATTTCGATATTTCAAAAGCAAAATTGCGTCCATTATTATCGAGATCTTTTTTTTTTGACATATGACCGTGACCTTTAATAACCGCTGCTGTAACTTGTTGTCGAGGTGAAATGCAATAATTTCCGAAGATTGGCTTGTAAAGCCTACCACATGTCTTCGTCGGTAAAAGGGGTGAGTGGTGGAGTGCAGGAAGGTCTGTGCAATTACATTGTTTTAACTTATAAAGGTCCATTTTTATCTATGGTTTGTAAATTCTGATTGGAAATCACAGGGGTGGGTGGGTGGATTTTTGTTATTGTTCTTATTAGGATGTAATGGGTTGATATGGATAAAACTACACATCAAATGAAATGTAAACAAGGAACGAAAAGTAGTCCGCGGAATTTACAGATGTGTAAAAACATTCCAGTTCGGTATCACGTGACCGTTTAAATTCAATCAAATTGAAAACAAAACCACGTTAAATTCATAAAAATTGGAATTATAATGTTATATCAATATCAATGTCAGATTGTTCAATCAGTGGCATAGCAAGAAATTCTGCCATTACTTTCCCAAAACGTAATTCTGGGCCTCCTTCCCAATAAAAAGGTTGTTTGATGATAATTTCAGCTCCCATCCCCAGTTGTAAGGGTTGCTTGAGCTTATGCCATGCTACTTTATTCAATGACTCAATTGCAAATGGCATTTTAGGTGAACGTCGGAAATGTCCAATATTACAAAAACTTCACCCTCACCTGCTGAAAGAAAATGCTAGTTGTTTTTGATCTTAATGGTTGGCAAACTCTGGTTGGTCATGTAGGTCATACATCAATATCAATGCAAAATTGATCAAGGAATCGATTACAAATCAAACACTTAGATGATGTAGCCTCAAATATGCATTATTTGACGAAATATCGTTACCCGTCCCCCCTCTTATAGAAGAGAGATGGTATTACTTTCTTAATCTTTGGCAAATAAAGGCTCTCTTCTATCGCCATTAATCAATTCCGATATGAAAGGTATCAAGGAATCGATTGCAAATGGATTTTTTACACGATGTATTAGGAATGTACAACATTGGACAGAATATCTTCACATTCACCTTCATGGGAAGAGGGTTGTTACGTATATGTAATTAAATTGCTTGAGTGTTAGTTTAAAATTCTTTTTCTTTTATTTTTGTTTCATTACATTTTATTGTAATGATTATTGCAGGGATTCGAAATTCTTTTTCAGTAATTCTGTTTATCTAAGACGTCAAACGTATTACATTAGTAATATTTTTAGTTTACCTTGGTCCGCGGTAGTGTAAGCGCTACGCTAATACGATTGGCTGTTTTCAAGGTCCTTTTCGGCCTATGTCTTAATCTAAATAAACAATGTTTTATTTTTTTTAAAAATTTTAGAGTGATAATCTAGTTCTTAGATAGGGCTACGTGCAATTTGGCAAATATCTTATTGCGTGTTTCAAGTGTTAGGAGACCTCGTAGTCTGTCTCGCGAGAACGGGATGATAATTCGGGTGAATATATAACCCTTTCTGAGCGCTCGTCAATCAGTTGTATTCCTGATACCTAAAAGGCCGGATAGGTTATTTTATTGTTGAAACCAGATTGTTTTTGAAATTCATTTGTGTTTGGAATTTAATAATTTATTCTCTAGAAAACCAAACGAGTGTGCCGTTTTATAAAATTCTGGGAGAAAGAAATTCAGCGGAAATTTATTCTGGAATTATTTGGAAACATAAACTGTGATTGAATTGAGGAATTGTTAATATTTGTACAAGGACCACATCTGACGTCATCGCCTTCCATATTGGAACGTCGTCGAGATTCGAACTTGGATTCTAATAGAACTATTTAGTGATAGGACTTGTATTTTTCATTCTTAGGATTAAATGTTGGATTATATTCAGAAACCGTAAGTCCTATTTTCCAATTTTTACATTTTTTCTAGGGAAATAAATTATTTTGTTAAAATATACAATGCTTGTTGTCTTCACTCTTTTCTCTTGTTATTATTGTACGAGCCTACACGTAACAAGGGTAGACAAAATCTGAGGTGGAACAAGATACCCATATCGACGTAAAATTGATTAAGGAATTTATTGCAACTAGAATGTTTTAGATGACTGTCACGACGCAAGCGCTTAAACTACGTAACAAGGAAAGGTAAAACCAGTTTTGAAGAATTTTGTGAGGCTTTCCCTAGCCGATCATAGACCTTAAGATAAAAGCTAATTTACAAGAATAATGAAACCCTTCCCATAGCCGATCCCAGAACTTAAGATAAAAGTCAATTTACAAGAATAACTTCTATTAACTAAGAAAAGGTAGGGATGTTAGATGTAAAACCATATTTAGAAAGCTGCAACAACTGGACATACTTTTTCGACTTTTTTGTTTGTTTGTTTGTTTGTTTGTTTGTTTTTTCTTTTCTTATATTATTTTTGTGAAAGATTCACATAGACATTTAATTAAAAGTTTTGGTTTTATCATTTTTTTCTTTATTTTATTTTACTTTATTTCTCTTGGTGTTCTCGAGCATATGCTTTATTGCATGTACAGCATACCATTCATGAACTTAAATCTGGAGGTGAAAAATAAACGCATACAAAATATTAGGTCACTGTGACAAATCTATACGCATTCTGAAAAACAAACAAATCTTTCCTATCTACTTATAACTGGAACATTACAGTTACCATTAGAAGTATATATTTTTATGGTGTATATGTTATATTTGTAAATGTAAGTTATTATTTTGGTCTAAAGTACTGATAAAACCTGAACATTACTCATATTTAATGGACAGATGGCCGGTATTACTGATACACACTGCTGAGAGCTTGGAGTACCGAAATTAAACTGAACAGATGGCCTAAAGTAAAGATGTAGACTGGATATATATCCTGTAATACTGACATAGACTGGACAGCTGGGTTTACAGTACTGAGATATACACTTTTAATGACGACCCAGTCTAGACACAAAAGCTTTCAGAAAGATAGAGAGAAATTTATCATTCGCAGTTGGTGTATGTATATGTTGGTCATTTTTATTCATGGTAGTGTTGTCTCTTGCTGGATGTATATCATCCACTGCACGGCGGCGGCGTTCCCATTTTGAGGGCTGAACGAAATTGGGTTGACTGGAGGTTAATTTTTGAAATATGAAAAGTAATATGGATTCTACACGAAAAATAGTCATACCAAGACATTAGTTTTATAAAATTAAAATTCAGTGGTTAAATTTGGATTTTTCTACAGGATATAAGAGCTTGTTTTGGGTCAGCTTGATAGCATGGATGATTCACGGGAAAATAAACTGTATTGTATTGGTAGGTCTGAATGTGCAGAAAAGTCGAAAGAAGTTTAAAGAAAGCCGCACAATCACATGATAGTATTACAAACAGTTGCTTGGTTATTTCGCAAGCATAGGCCCATAATATATATATATATATATATACATATATATATATATATATATATATATATATGGGGGGGTTGAGTTTGCGCGCGTGCGTGTGTGGGGATGGGGGGGTGTTTGTGCATCAACGTTACACAATTAACGTACTATCGATAGACCACGAATTGCTCTAATTATAGCAACATGTCACCTACCAGCAATCTCTCAATGTCTTGTCCATATAATGCATCCATGGTAATTTTTCTGCCTCACGTTCGTATTCAGACTTTTTTCAACGTTATGCTCCTCATTCCATTTCATTGCAGCCAGGGTCAATCCAAGTTCGTGTAAGTCTGCTAGACTTTTCATTTGTAGAACAGACAGACAAACAACCATCACTAACCCCAAAAGGCTAACCAAGCCTCTAATTCCAATTTTAGACAGTAATTTTGGTCTGTTTTATCATGTTATTCACAAAGATGATAAGAAAAACGCAAATAAACGAACAAGGTTAAAAATTATAACAAATTCTGAAGTAAATTAGGAGCGAGAGGTGTCAAGTGGCTATCGACGCTCAAGAGTCTGTTTTCTATTGTCTAGAAATGAATAAATTAGCTGTTTATTTTGACTGCTTCCTAAAGTATTTCACCAACATACATGCTAGGTCATGCGCTACGAACGGAAACGTACTTTACTCATAATCGAAAGATACTTTTCTTATGTACAATAACAATATAAATGATTTAAACTTTATACTTTCTACATCCTGAAACTGTATGTATCACTGATGTAGGAAAATAAAGATTTATGATTAAGATACATGTACTTTGATGTTTTTATAAAGTTGGGGTTTTCTCATTTCCGTGTAATACACGTACTCTTCTTTTGATAGAAAGTGCTGTTATGTATATTTAATTTAATTGTTTGTCTTTTACCTTGTCCAAAACTGAGTTAAGTTCTGTTTGACCTGACTGACTTTTTTTATTTTTTTTTATTTCATTGATGTAAACAACTAATAATAGCTTCATTATCCTCTGTGAGTATGAGTTCATTGACCAAATTATTATTCAGGTAAACATGTTGATTTGGGTCAGGGTTTGGGTGATTCCAAAGTGAATTTTATAGGGTATTATGTTTTAAATAAACAAAGCTCATTAAATCATGCTAGAAAGTTATTTTCAATTAGGTAATGGCTGCTTTTAGAAAATGCAAATTTGTGACCTGAGGTCAAACAAAGAATTTTATTGTGTTGTGACTGTCAGAATTTTACCAGTTGTGCTTTAACATCTGACACTTTGAGTTGTACTATGTTGTGACCAGTTTGGGCTGAATTTTCTTTTCTTCAAATTATTGATTTCAAGTGATTGTTTTCTCTGGAAATACAAACGTGCTCTGACAAAATTCTTGGATAAAGGCATTCATTGGAATTTATACTGAATTCAAACCTGGAATAATATTTCTGTGATTCAACAAGTGACTGTTGACACATCAGTAAGACGCAGGCCATAACAGACACGTCATCGCCTTCAAATTTGAATCTCTTTGAGACTTTTACTGAATTTTATTCAGGACCTTTTATTACTAGGAATTGTGATTTTAATTCTTGGATTATTTTTGTATTTAGTTCACAAAACTGTAAGTTCTTTTTTCTCATTTTTCACTTTGTATTCTAGGGAAATAAATTATCTGTTAAATTTTGCAAAGCTTGTTGTCTGCATTCTTTTCTGTTACTTATTTTAAGAGCATAGACTCGTAACAGTACTAAATGTTTATTTCTAATGTGGAGACGCTGAGTGTGATAATATATTTTGAATTTGTTTTATTTAACAAGTTCTAGTTACATCAAATCTCTGTTACTCGAACAAAAACCCCAACAACTCCAAACTAAAAATAAATGAATTTATCTTTAACGTTCAAAACCTTTCCGTGTGACTATGTATGTTTTAGCTCTGTTTTATTGATGTCAGGCAAATCATTCCATCTCTACTAACCATCGAGATGGAAAAATGTGAATATTATTAGGCCTTTTAAAGGATAGATTTAAAAACAATATAAAGAATGAGGTAAACACGAATGAATATTGTCATATAAGGCAGAAAAGTTCATCACTAAGTATGCGTTTATGAATTGGTTCCATACCTAATAACTATAATACAGTATATGCTCGCTTATAAGAGTATCCAGTTGCAAACAACATAGACCCTTATCTGCCTTTGCATAGCGGGCCAACAAATCAGGATGAATATTGCTTGTTCTACGTATTACTCATAGCAAACCCCATTGTTCGACGGAAGATATAGTTTTGGTTTGAACTTGAACTCAACTTAAAAGTGAGTATATACAGTAACAGTATGAAAATGTTTTCTGTGCTTAATTATTTGTTTACTGCAAAAAAAATATTTGCAACTTTTAATATACATCAGGATTTCAAATAAATATAAACTGATTCAGATATGATATTAGTAATATGTACTAATTTAATTTCCTGTTTACCCTGAATGCCTTCATGTAAAAAACTACATTTCATGAAAAACTAAGTGCAACATCAGTAATCGTCCTATACTAACTGCATTGCTTTAACGAGTACAGCAAACTGAAAGCTGAAGAATGTAAAACGCTATGTTTATGGAAAATATTTGACCCAGAAAAAATAACTATGCTTTGTCCTACTATTGAGATTATCAAACAAGTGACAGACGAGTTTTGAGACTGTTCCATGATTGACAAATAATACAAATAGAGGATCTCAAATGGGTAATGATTTAATATTGAATTTATGAAACGAGTTTAATAATGTCCAGCTTTTGCGAGCCTTGGCGAGCAAAAGCGTTCATTATTCAATGAGTTTCATAAATTTAATATTAAATCATTACCCATTTGAGATTCTTTTTATCACATAGTTTTTATTTCAGTGGAAATTATTTAGATAGAAAGAACGAATAATTTCGTTCATTCTGACAGACGGTGCACCTTTCATTTGTTGTGCATAAAATATAGTCCCAAACAAAGCTGAACTGGTAAAAGTAGATTGTACTTTTTTACAAACTTTAAATCAAAGAAAAAGCTTCCATCCGAATAAACAGAACATTTTATAACGACAAAATCATTTTTGAAAACAGAATGATCAATGCGATGTGATCCTGCCACATTGTTTGATACGGTACACAGTACAGTAGGCCTACAGTAGAGTACATGTTTACCCTAAAATGTCACTTTCAGAACTAAACGTTACATTGTTGCGATTTTCATATGAAATAGGATTACTAGATGCAAAAATTCCCACATTTACTGCAATGCATTTGTGACCGGATATTTGCAGTATTTGATTTGGAACAGTAAATTGTACAGAAGACGTAAACAAATTTCTATTCGAGTCGGATTGCATCCCATATACACTGCGTAAAGATGCTGTGGTTGGATAAAGTTCTGTCAGTTAGGAGACCCATTTATGTCCAGGTTCTTCTGTGAACAGAGGTGAGTTTATTTACTTCTTTAAGTTAACATTTAAACCACGCTTGTATATACGGTGGATTCTATATCTATGTTACAGATATACCGCCCCACCCCCTCCCCCGCCACCCGCTATCAAATAAGCAATACCCTTACTTTTACTTCTTATTGTTGTTCGTGTCTTGTAGTTTTACGCCATTTTTCTTATGATGATATTGTTAAACATGACATAACAAGCCCCTATGGGGGTAACATATCCATATTCAGACAGCCGAGATAATTTTTCCTCAATTTCCTTTCGCGAGTCGAGTTGAAAAATGGCCACCAAAAAATGTTCATTCAAAACAAAACATTCCAGAAGGCGGAGTCAAAAACGTTTTCCCACGATCCCAGCCAATCAATAAAGAGAATACTGCACAATAATTTCATGGGCTTATTTGGACCAATCAGAATCACATAAAGTGATATGTTCACACGTATAATATCAAAAATATGAAACTGCACACACTGTAGACGAAGTGTACCGACTATGTGATAAACATGAAATAAACAACCTTGAGAAGTAATGTTGTTGACAGGTTTTGTTAACCGGTCACCCTTGTATCACAAAATGCCGAATTGTTTCTAAAGTATAAAACCTTTAAAGATCAAACTTGAATAATTTTATCGTCCTAGACCAACGGTGGCCAAACCGCGGCTCGCGAGCCGCATGCGGCTCTTCTGTGTTCACATTGCGGCTCGCGAACAATTTATGAAATTAAAACTTTTCGTTTGAAATATATAATATCAAAAATAAATGAAAGTTTTAAAAAAAAATCTTGACTGAAACAAAGGGTTGAAAATAATTTGGGATTGATTTAAATTTTAAAAGTTGAAGGGAGCGATTGGTTTCTGATTGGTTGGTGATGTGAACTGTTAAATTTCTGGTTCCGGTTCGGGTAAAATTCTCATTTCAAAGTATTGACCATTACTGTTAGTCCTACTAAAGTTAGTAACTTATTATTTAAAAGTTTAAATCAAATATGGCAACAAGTTGCAGGAAACGAAAATATAAAGAAGAAAATAGAAGTTTTCTACCAGAATGGGTAAAGGACTTTGCATTTATCGATAAAGACGGTAGGCCAATTTGCCTCATCTGCCAAACACCGCTAGCAAATTACAAAGCTAGCAATTTGAAGCGACACTATGAAAAAAGTCATGAAGAGTTTGCATCGCGGTATCCACTGCAATCTGAATTAAGAAAAAGCAAGCTTGCTGAGTTAAAGTTTGGAATGTGTCAGCAGCAGACACTACTTTCTGCTTTCAGCAAAGAAGGTGTCACTTCAACTGAGGCAAGTTATGCCATCGATTGGAATATTGCTCGTGCTAAACGACCTTATTCTGATGGGGACTTTATTAAGAAGAATATCGAGGAAGTAATTTCAATATTAGATCCAAACAATTCCAGACTTCGGCGACTGATAACACAAATTCCAATGTCACGCCACACCACTGAGAAACGTATTTCAGACATTAACGCTGATATTGAAGGAAAAATGACGAACGATTTAAAGAACTGTGTAGCATTCAGTTTGGCTCTTGATGAATCAACAGATATTCAAGATACGCCACAATTGGCGGTGTTCGTTCGTTATGTTTCATTAGACGTGGCTGTAAAAGAAGAGCTATTAAACTTAGTGGCACTGAAAGATACCACTCGCGGTATCGATGTCAAGAATGCCCTTGATAAAACACTGATGGATGCTGGTGTACCATTAAATAAACTTGTAAGTGTGGCAACAGATGGAGCACCGTCAATGCTTGGTAAAAATGTAGGTCTGATGGGGCTTTTAACGAATGATACAAAATATCCGGATATTCTTCCTGTACACTGCATCATTCACAGAGAAAATCTTGCAGCCAAATATTTTAAATTCGAAAGTGTAATGACAACGGTTCTACAAATTGTGAATTTCATTCGTTCAAGTGCAAAAAATCATCGGCAATTCATAAACTTCATTGGTGAGCTAGATCTCGAAGACAAACCAGATGACCTTTCATTCCACTGTGTTGTTAGGTGGTTGTCTACCAGCAATGTTTTAAACAGATTTGTAGACTTGCTTGAACCCATTACTGCTTTCCTTTCAGAAAAAGACAAGTCTTATCCACAGCTGGCAGACGAAGATTGGATGGAAGATTTGATGTTTCTAACTGACATTATGCAGCATCTACAAAATCTGAACCTGTCGTTGCAAGGAAAGGATAAGCTTATTTCGGATCTTATACAGACTGTTTTTAGCTTTCAGAACAAAATACAGATTCTTCAAAGAGATATCCTGTCAAGGGAGTTTAAGCACTTTCCTCGTCTTCAGAATAGAGTTAGCTCATACTCTGATGGTGGAATTCAACTTAGAAAGCTTGGAGCATATAGAGATAGGTTACAAGGATTACTGGAAGATTTCCAAGCCAGGTTTAATGACTTGCACCAACTAAAATCCTGTTCCGCTTTTCTCATAAATCCATTCATGATAGACGTAATCAAAGATGGTTTCCAGCTTCCCATGAACATTGTTATGGAGCCTTCTGCTGCTGAAATGGAGCTGTTAGAGTTACAGGAAGATCAGGGTTTGGCGATGATACACAAGTCACAATCTGTGATGGATTTCTGGAAGCTCGTGCCAGAAGTAAAATATCCTCAACTTAAGAAAGCTAGTTGCCGACTTATATCCATTTTCGGTACAACCTACTGCTGTGAATCTTTGTACTCCACAATGAAGTTCATAAAATCAAAGCATCGAGCAGTAACTAGTAACCAGCATCTGACAGAACTTCTTCGCACCACAACTACTAGCTACCAACCAGATTTAAAGAAACTTGCTAGTTCAAAGGCTTCTCAGCAGAATCATAACAATTAATGTTCACTATAATTATGAGTATATATGCAGTGTTTCTATTCATAAATTTTACATATTTAAATATTTGTTAATTGTGTAACTGTAACGCATATATTTCTTCAATTGTGTAACTGTAACGCATACATTTCTTCAATTGTGTAACTGTAACGCATATATTTCTTCAACATACGGTTAGGGTTAAAACAATTGAAATGTTTAAATTATTAAATTCGATAACAAGTAATTTTTTAAATTAAATCACAAAAGGAATTTTTCATTGCGAGTGGGGTCGTGACCCATAGTGCTTCAATGCGGCTCTCAGCAATTTTTTTTATTTTAAAAATGGCTCTCAGTTACTACAGGTCTGGCCACCCCTGTCCTAGACCATTAGGAGACAAAGGATCAACATAATTTCATGTTATAAATTAACAACATCTTTAAAGCACGTATTGGCTTGCGATTCGCTCAGGTCCTTAAAGGGTTTGAAGAGGTCGCATTCACGTTTGCTTTATCTGTGTCAGGATGTCGCCTGTTGAATCATCTATTTCTTCCTACAGTATTTTAACATACTACGATTTAAATATTTACAGAAACGATACCAACACAGAAGAAAACAGTACAAATTAATGGCTGATATTATTTTAGCTTTCAATATGCATCATTTAAAAAATGATAATAATGAATCATTTTCCTCCAGGATCCAAGTATTACTATTGTTTAACTTCTCGATCTTCGTGGTGCTTCTTTATATCACTAACAAAAGCACCCACGCTATCGAAATCTAACCGTTCCTTCCTTCAGTGCATATAAACAACATATCTATCTATACAATATTCGTATGCTAGACAACAAGAAATGAAAACTTCTTCGGCTTTTGTTCCTAGCTGGATTGCTGCTGTTTAACAGGCAGCACATGAGAGCAAAGCAATATAAAATACAACTACAGTTATTTTTCTTTCGGGAATAGCATGTGTAACTTTCAGTATATGAATACATAGAAAAAATCTTGAGTTCTATTTAATTTTTGGAATGGTTCTTTGTTTTTCTTTTGCTCAAGTAAACTGTCTGGTTATTGAAAGTAACGGATAGACGTACAGTGGCGCAGGATAAAATTTAAAACAACAAAAGGAATCGATACATTTGAAAATGAAATTAGTAAAGCATTATATGGAAAAACTTCATTTTAATAATAATAATAATAATAATAATTTATAGTATATTTATTAACATAGGTAATCCCAGACTCAGATTTGAGATTTTAGAGAAACGTACTGCATAGCAATGTTAAATGAGAGAGATAAAGATCAGGGTCTCTTTTACTAAGGAGGAATTATGTATTTTGCCCAGGGTAGTTAATATCCTGTTTGGTCGACTTTAGTAAAGCTAAAAGCTTGCATACGGCCACCACACACAAAGGTTATGCAAATGACAACCACACACAAAGGTTATGCAAGTGACAACCAAACACAAAGACTCAAGAGGTTTTGGATTGTTTTCTTTTTATTTAAAAAAGAGATATGTTATTTAAAATGAGCTGTGATTGGAGGTATAAAAGAAATAAATATAATTTGCTTGAGAATATATGACTATAGTCGAAATGAAATATTGTTGTTGCTGAAATAATGGAAGAAGTAAATAAACAGTTAAATACCATAAAATACGAAAATATTGTGGCAGTATTAACATGAGAATTTACCTTAAACTGGCTGGAAAGAGATGTAAATAACTGTTATGTTAGAAGTGGCAAATATATTGTGAAAGACAAATAAAATGTTATGGTAGGAGGAACATGCATATTTTAAAAGACAAATAAACTGTCATCACAAATATATGCCTATCGAGGCAGAGCGTTGCACACGTGATATGTCTTTCACTTTACTCTATTTGGCTACATAGCCAAATAAATAGTTTACCACCTTTTCATCAATTCACTCAACCTAGGATGGTCCACTTACAAAGAAACAGGCGGAGTCATACATTAGCGTTCTTAAAAAATGTTAAAATCGCGACTTTTGAAACATTCTATATATTTGATTAGCAGCGCGACGAAAGTATATATACAAATGATTATTTTTATATCCGCGTTTTTCGCCACAGATTTCATTAGATCTATTTATTGTCGTCATCATGATAATAGTAAATGCTCGAATTCTCATATAATACTGATCTAAGAGATGTACAATTGTAATTGAGTATGTTGCAAAAGAAAGATAAGTGCGGTCTAGTGTTTTGCATTGCGATTAGACAATGTTTTTGTCTTGCCTACAACGAATGCGCAGAAGGTGAGACAAAATCAGACTCTCACGTAACATTGACAGACCTGGTCAAGGCTTGCCCGTAACCGTGACTCTCTGCAGTCGTCAGCCTACCTCCTTTTGAGGTGAATGTGACATCTATCATTTACTCAAGTTCGCCGTTCCTTGAGGAATAAGACATATATTTTATATGCAAGCCCCGTATTGTGTAAGACCATAGATTTCTTTGTCACCGTCATGGGCAACAGTGCGTGCTATGATTGTTTATTCATATTAACAAAACAAAAACATTTATGGTGCCCAAAATCTGTAGAATATCATAGGAATAATTAGTCTCCATATAGACTTCGAAACTAAAAGACCTATGAGTCAATGTTATTTTGGCATTTTATAGCGTGACTTTACTTTGTGACAACATTACCAGGTTCATGAAACACTGCCAGCATGCTCTCAAAATTAAATTGGCACAAAATCTCCCTTAATCCGATAAGGTGACAGCTCTAATGCGCTAACCAATAAACCTACAAATCTCAAGTGATAACAAGGTAAAAGTCGCGCAAGCGTTTGTCGAGTACGAAACGACAAAGTTTAAAATGACTTGGAATGCTCATTCGCCCAAAATAACATGCTGAAATTAACCTAGTCCAGTACAAGAAACTGAAAAAGACAATAATGTAACTATGTAGTGAATCATTCTAAAGATAGAGATGTATTGTTATGACATTATAAATTGTTTTATCAGGTTGATACAAGGTTTTGTAAGCCTCAGTTAAACAGATATCGACCAAGAAAGAATTATTTCCTTGCTTAACTATTTTCCATCTATTCTGTGCAGAAAATATTGATGTTAGCCACATTAAATTGGTACAAAAATCCATTCCGAAAATATTGGTTTCCATCCTTCATGCTCACGTGATGTTCTTAATCCCTACATATATTTAGCATTAAAATTTTGACCATTACAAGCCGGCTCTATTCAAACTTTTATCACATGTCGGGCTCGCAAATCTCTTTACCAGATTAAGGCACATATAATTTTTTTTCCAATACCAAACTGAACGAAAATTAAATGCATATGATTTTATGTTTCGCATAGAAATGTAATGCTCGAATGCATTTATAGAATTAACAAACATGTATGTAGTATCTTACAATTAACAGTGCTGTCATTTCCGGTGAAGTTAAATTTGTGCCAGCACTCATAAGAAGTTCTTGTGATAACACATCCCTCGGGAATGTTAAGACATATCGGACACATAAGGTGCAAAAATAAACAATCAAACTTACTTTAACTCCCTTGTTCCATTCTTTGTATTTTAAGCTAATGCACGCTTTACTGCAGTTAGAAGTCATCTTAATGATGAAATACTCTTAATTTTTATTCAGTAATACATATGGAAATTTTGTAATCGGGAGAATGGGAACTAGATTTGCAATGAAATTGTTGCATCTGCTGGTTAATACAAACAAATTCAACAGTAAGTCATGTAATACAGTGCCTAAAAGATGTTAAAATTTTATAACAGTCGCAATTTTATAAGTTTACATATATATTTACTTAAGGATATATCACATGCCTGTATGTGTTTATAGATGTCTATGTGTTGACGGCGACCTTATGATTTTAGATAAGATTCACGTTTAAAAGGTACAATTGGAACTCAGTGCAGCAGTTCATGGTAACTTTTGATGCATGCTGGGAAAACTTACATGTACCCCACCGCATCCCTCATCCAATTCCTTGAAATATAAAAACCATTTTTTGAAGAAAACACCCCGATGAATGGTTAATCTGTTCGAGCTGACACTGACTGGTCCACCGGGATTTCCTGGATTGGTACTTGAGGTTGGGGGTAGGATGGCCACTGAAATTTCGATTAACTATTTTGAAGCATTTATATACTGCGATTTTGTTCTTTTAATGACAAAGCGTCCGGACCTTTTGGGAGTAGAAAAATATATGAAGGCGAAAATAGGATTGCTCCTCAAAATTTTAGCAACTTGCGATTTCTTGTCACAAAGGGACATGAGTGATCAATTAGATCTAAACGTGATCGACGGCTCCTTAAACGTATTTCACCTAAATATCATACAGTGGATATGAAAACCAAGAGAAAGCAATCAATATGAAAAGTCCTGATTGATAATTCGGAATGTAATATGTGAAAATGGATCGTGCGATTAAGCTATGTTTCAAAGTAAATTAACCGAACTTACAAGTGTCAACATTTTTTGCATATAGTTCTCAAAACCCTTTTCGCATACAGTGTATACCCATTCATGAATCTGGTCCACGTGCAAACGGCATGGACCCAGATCTGCAGTAGCATAGTTTGTTACGAATAAACAGTAGAACAAAAATATAGAAGCTGATCTGAGAGCGAACTATGCGAGGAAAAATTGTACTTATTATTTATGCATACCTGCGTCTCGCTGGGTAACGACTGCAAGAAAAGATTTGACATAAATCATATCTGAAAGTTTACGTAAACAAGGCCCATTGTTGCCTCAGTCAGATTAGTCAAGTTAAATAAATTAACTTCCTATTTTGTGTATAAATGTATGTACAAAACAAACAAGACATCTTTCACACTGGATTTACAATAAAACACATTACCATGGTTTTGTTGGTTTTGTTGATCAAAATGTCCGGTTTTAAAACGTTTCATTGTCTGTTAATATGATCACAGAATAATAGGGTCATTTTCTCGAGAAAAATAACTATATATATATATATATATATATATATATATATATATATATATATATATATATATATATATATATATATATAAATGCAATAAACTGGCGACGAACAGTGCAAAACTAGTATCTAACTAACTGAGCGCTTTCGACTCTTAATGAGTCTTTTTCAAAGGCATATACAAAACAGACAAAACAAACAAATAAAACACAAAAACCGTTGTGTTAGCAAAACTCTACATGGCTGTTTCTACATGAATTAAACCTTTAACTGTATTATGTCTCAACCAGCCTATACCAGCTTGTTGCGTATACTGGAAAATGTTTGTATTAAGCGAGAAATCGATGAGCCATAGCGACATCTATTACTTTGTGTACATTTATGTAAGCGAAATTATATCCCGGATATTTCATTCTTATAGTAGTAATTGAAGGCTACTAAGAAAATTTAGAAAAGTTTTGAAAAGAAAATGTGTCGGCTGCAAAGGATAATTCCACTTGTACATGGCTGTCTTTTCTAGTCTTCTTGGTTTAAACCGCTTGGTTTCAATGTTCTAAGGTGGCGTATCCAGTAAGATTCCTTTTCCTTCCTGGTTTCGGAACTCCAGTTGGGGTTGTTAGGAATTGCGATAAGTGTTATATCACTGAAAGTGTGGCCAGGGGAGGAGAAGTATTCTGCGACCGGGCTTCTGTACAGCTTCTTTGTCATCCAATCAGATCTATGAAGGTTGATACTTTTGTGTAGCTTTTCAGTCTCTCCGACATACTGAAGGCTACAGATCTTACACGTGATGAGATAAATTACATTCTCTGTTTTGCACGTTTTGTTTGGACCATGTATGTTTTGTTTTTCTCTAGTCACTGTGCTAGTAAATGTCTTGGTCTCTATCATATGTTGACAGGTTTTTTGCATCTTTTATCGCCACAGGGGCCAGACTGACTAGGGTGGTCTTGACTAGTGATTGGCGTTAGCTTCGCCCTAACTAGGATGTCCTTGAGGTTTTTGGTCTCCGGTAGGCTACTACAGGTTTGTTCGGAAGGATTAGCTTTAGTACGTCCGACGATTCCACGATGGGCCAGTGTTTCGCGATGATTTTACCTACTTTGGGGTTGTCTGGATGGTAGGTTAGGATAAAAGTATCCTATCAGCCTTTTCCTTCTTTCCATATTTTAGTAGGTCATCGCGGTTTGTTTGTTTAGCCCTTAGGGTTGCCTCCGCAATCAGGTCTTTGTCGTAGCCTCGGTAAATTAAATGTTTAGATAGCTCTTCGGACCTTTCTAGGAATTTTTCATCGTCGGAGCAAATTCTGCGTATCCTCAGTGCCTGGCTATGTCGAATGTTCCTAATGCAGTGTGGAAAACAAACTATATACAGACATCTACTCGAAACCAACCGACAAACACCAGTATCTCCTTCCAACCAGCTGTCATCCAAAACACTTAATAATACTTATCAGTTGCCATTTTGCTTTCTTGTTTCTCATTCCTAAACGTGTTTTCTAAGTTAGGCTTAACGGCTTCAGAAAGCAAATTGAAAGAGCACGTTTAACTATCGTTTTCATAATCGTTCGACGAAGAATGACACGGCAATAATGTCTCATTACCCTATGCATCATTTCCGTACAGTATCTTCATCATTTTGTTTTCATATGTTTCTTCCAATGTCTCGCTTTGCTGACGTAGGATGCTACTACTCCGATGGGCTGTTTTTGTTGTTGAAGTATTGTTGTTTCTTTATTCCTGAGATAAAACTATAACATACATTAATAGAAGATATATTGTTTTCTTTTACTTCTTCAAAACTACTATAAACCTTTCTTCTTGCTATGCATCATAGTTTCCATCCTCTATAACGAGTTTTGATCTGTTGCTGAGACAAAGCGGCTTTTGGCCCATGATCTGTTGCCAAGTTTTATATCTGAAATATTTTATTTTTCTGGAACTTGGCAAAATTTTAATGTTATGGCATCTATTTTTATCAATTTAAAAATCTTTTATTTATACATTTCAACAAGAGCTATATAGCAACAACCTGTACAATCAAAGTCACATTCATTCTAAGAAACAACAACAGTACTACAGTATTAATTTTGGAATGAAGACAAAGTTTGTTTTACAAAATTTGAGAGACAAGAATTTCCGACATAATAGAATCTCAAGTAAATGTACTATGTACATGTACATGTTTGTGTACATGTACATGTTTGTGTACATGTACATGTTTGTGTACAAAGCACATATTAACCCAGAAAACAACTGTTCACCGACGACACATATTTTGTTGATAGGACCTGGTTCATATTCTGAAAATTCTTTATTATCAAATTGCTTTGCATCGATTCTCATGTATGGGAAATGTCATGTTCTAGAAGATAAAATATATTTTTAATATAAAATTTAAGTCTGTACTTAATAGTTTTTCGTTCAATGAAGAAAACTGTAAAACCTATTCACCATTGTGAATTTAATAGATGTGTCATATCGTTGTCTTTAAGTCAACAACAATGCATTTCTTTGCATAACCACGAGGGCAAGAAATAATAATAATAATAATAATAATAATAATGAGGACTTTGTATAGCGCCTAATCTTTAGAAGCTCTAAGCGCTTTACAACATTTGACAACACTTAAAAAACATATATAATGATATGATTACAAAATTAAAAACAAACACCGCGAAAGTAGAAGCAGAAAATATGCTGTAAATATTTAAGGCAAGGATACATTATTAGGTCTTTAAGTCTGTTCTTGCAGTTGAAATAGGTGAGTTTTAAGAGCACTCTTGAATAAGATCACTGTGTCTTTGTGTCTAAGTGCAGTGGGCAATTCGTTCCACGTTGCTGGGCCCTGGTATGCAAAAGAGCGTTGTCCATATGATTTCATCTTCATAGTGGGAATAATGAGAATACGAGTGTCAGAAGAGTAGCGTAAGCATCTTGCAGGTGTGTACACATGGGTGAGGTCAGATAGGTATGTTGGACTGGAGCCCGTCAGTGAAACGTAGCACAGAGAACAAATTTTTGTGTTTAATTCTGGATCGTATGGATAGCCAGTTTAGGGTACAGAGCAGGGGAGAGGCGTGCTTTGATCGTGGTACTCTAAGGACGATCCGAGCAGCTGTATTTTGAACTTTTTGAAGTTTCTGAAGTAGATATTGAGACGAACCAGACAGAATTGAGTTACAATAGTCCAGTCTTGAAAGTACTAAGGAACACACAAGTGTTTTAGTGGCATCAACTGAAAGATACTTGCGAATGGAGCTGAATCATCTCAGCTCAAGATATGCAGCCTTGCATATGTTCATGACATGTTGATTCAATGAGAGAGTAGTCAAGAGTGACACCGAGGTTTCGTACTGATTGTGTGAATTTAATGTTGGTGTTGCTGATATTTATTGTCTGAGGTAAAGGATGTGAATGAGAAAGTCTTTGTGTTGTAATCAGGATGGCTTCAGTTTTATCATCATTCATCTGCAGCTTGTTACATGTCATCCATGATTTCACATCGGAAATGCACCTCTCTACGCCTTGGATGGTAGCTTCAACTTCAGTTGGATGGCTAGATTTGTATATTTGGGTGTCATCAGCATACAATTGGTGAGACACTGGATGATGATCTATGACACTTGAGAGTGGCTGAGTGTATAGAATGAAGAGAACAGGTCCAAGAACAGACCCTGTGGAACACCACAGCATAGATCAACTGGGCTGGAGTGTTTTCCATTTGCAGACACAATTTGTGTCCTGTTGACCAAGTAGGATTTGAACCATAGTAAGGCCGTATCATGAATGCCAAATACATGCTGGAGACGGTGAAATAATATATCATGGTCTATAGTGTCAGATGCTGCAGACAAGTCAAGGAGAGTGAGGACTGTAATCTTTCCGCCATCCAAAGCAGAGAGAAGGTCATTGACTACTTTCAGAAGAGTAGTTTCAGTACTGTGGCAAGGGCGATATGCAGACTGTGCATTGCTAAAAAGACTGTTTGAATTCAGATAAGATACAAGTTGGGATAGAACAACTTTTTCTAAGATTTTTGACATGAATTGGAGATTAGAAACTGGGCGGTAGTTCTTTAAATCATTATGGTCGAGTGTTGGTTTCTTCAGCAGAGGCTTTACAATGGCAGTTTTGTAAAATGATGGAAATTCCCCAGATGAGAGAGAGGTATTAATAACATCAGTTAGTGAAGGCAATATTGGATCCAAGCACTCTAGCAGCAGTGACGTCGGAATCGGATCCAGTTCACATGACTTTGGTGCACTCTTCATCACGATTGTACGTACTAAATCCATAGAGACAGGTTCAAATGCTGCTAACGGTTGCCGCTGAAATTCTGTATAGCAACTGTATGGTGACGACGAGTCAACTGAAATTGTGTTGTCAAGTTTATCTCTGATGGTTTGTACTTTGTCACGGAAGAAATTTGCAAACAGGTCCGGAAGGTCGACTAGAGAGAAGGTAGCTGGAAGTGGTGTATTAAACTTGATATTGTGTGTACAAAGTTTAAAAATCTTTTAAAAAGGACAAGCAAGCAATTCCTTTTTTATTCTGACAGCCATTATGTATGATCACAGAGATTTCGGTCAAATCACATGTATGATCACTGAGTTTTAGGCCAAACCATGTTTAGTCACAAGTGCAGCAATGCTCAGCTGGCATTTTATTTGCCTGTCTGTATGGATGATTTCATCAAATACATGTTCTGATGAAACTGAAGAGCTCTGGAAATAGGTCACTCCGTGGCAAATGCATTGTAAATATGTGCCATTTATTTGTGGTCCTTCATTTTATTTAAGGATGGTCTACTGACTAAATTTGACTGCTGAAAATTGTAGGTAGAGGCAATTATGATTTAGAATCAGCAAATAATGAGACAGCATTTAAATTTGAGCATGGTCAACAACCGTATGACATATGATAGTGTAGAGCAACAGTATGAAATTAGACAGTTTATGACATAATATTGTATAAGAAGACTATGATTGGTACAAAGTCCACTCTGCGCGTACTGCCTGTCCTTGCCTTGACGGGCTGTCCGCTATAATATTCATCATTCCTGAATGTGGCGGACTCTGAAAGTGATCTCCTTTATTATGTCAATTGAAGGAGGCTCTGGATTTCTGACCAATAAAAAGGGGCATGATTGCCTTGGTGTCAGCAGTGCGCCACGTCCGACGTGTTGTCATGAGGACCATAACGCACCTGTAATCTTGTGTGATTGACACACTTGTAATGATTGTTGATATGTTAGGAAGACCACAATTCATGAACTGATGATGCTTCTTCACCAGTTTACCTGGGCTTGGAACAGTCGCTAATTACCTGTGCTGCTGATCTCTCATATCTTGAGAGACCACCATGTGGACAAACCCTATGAAAAAAGAGTACTAGCCCATTCGGACTGCCCTCAGTAGAGCTTCACTGTAATCAAGCAAAGCCTCCTAAGAATCCAAGACGGTATACCTATGTGGGCGGAGCAGCTAAGGCAATACTCCCATCGGCAAAGAATGCGAATGTCTTGCTGTTTTGACTGTTGCATCAGGAAATACTTGTATGGCAGCTGGAGAAAATAGACCCCTCTCCTAAAATAAAATGAGGTCGCAGAGAAAGGTCAGCATGCAAAGCTTTGGTAATGACTGTGCTTCGCAAGTTATATAGCTTAAATTGTCTTGACTTGGATGCAAGACTTAGGTCTCACAGAGATCCTACATGAGATGCTCCTAAATCAGCTAGGAGGATAAGCTGCCAAGCGGTTGAGTAAAACCTGTATCTAACTGCTACAACCACTGGCAGCAGGTTGGCTGAGGAGACTGACCATCCCCTCTTCAGTCTGGCTGCCTTTTGGCCTTGTGTCAGTTTCAATGATGCCCATTACCTTGATCAAATGGGGAAGCAACATAAGATCAGCTTTTACCGTGTCAGCGAGCGCATCTTCAGATGGAGAGAATTATTGTTTTTGAATACCTGGAAGGTTTATAGGACACATATCCTGGAGTATACTTCTTTTACTGTTTTGGCAACAGTTCACATATCTTCATCCTCCATCATCTTACAGACAAGGGCCTGAAAAAGGGGCACTAAATGATGAGAAGGAACTTACTTGTCTGGGGTCTCCTCACACTCATTAGAGTTCACTCACTATAATTGTCAGCTTATCATCCTGTCTCCAGGACTATTTCCTTCTCCTTGGAGAAATATATTGCTTATCTGTTTTTTTTTTTAATGTAGAGAGAACTGAGTGATGGCCAATATCCGTTTTTTTAATAAAGAATCTAAATGGAGGGGGGCCAGTGTTCCAGAAAGAACAACAAGCAATTTGGAACAAAATTTTAAAGGGTAATGGTTACCCTAACACTAGTACCATCATGGGAATAAGTGACGAGTGCGTCTTTTTACTCAAATACACGATTTTGAATATTAATAATATATTTATGTTGTGCTCTTAGTGTACTTAAAAAAATAAGTTATAAACTGTTTCTTGCAGTGTTTTACCAATCATGTTACAATGTATGTGGTTGTCAAATGAAATCTGGCTAAACCCTCCATTTTTTAATCTGTCTTAACTGATTCCACTATTTAGTATTTTTGGGTAGTTTTCTGCATGTTAATCATTATTATGCTGTCTATGTTTATCAGTATTCATTTCATAACACACTGGCATCGGAGTTTAAATGCTTTTTGGATGTATGCATGTTTATTAACTACTTTTCCTAATATTATGAACTTCTGAGCAAATGACGTGTGTAAGGTGAAGTTGTTTTCATTTGCAACATGCACAATGGAGAGAATGTTGGTATACCTCTATGTTAACTTCATGCACTGTGGCTGAAATTTCTTTGAATATTGTACTTGCAGAAATTGTACATGATCTAAGCACACAGTCATTGTGCTCAAGTAATCAGCCTGAATATTTAGAACTTATTAAAACTGGGAAACAAATTTTGCCAGACTAGACAATGCCAGCTTCTGAAAGTGCAATAAATGAATTATAAAATGTAAAAGAAGTTATCGGCTCTTTTTTTACAATTTACCTCTGAAGCCCAGGAAGGGAAAATGACCAAACAGAGCTTGCAGTTCTTTTTTTAAAGGTGCACATCTGAAGTAAGGCCAAGATGTATACTCTATAACCCATATAATATACATCAATTGTACCCCAAAATAAAGGAAATTAAAAGTTCTTTGAAGAATACCGAAGATATACAAGGTCTTTTTAATTAGCCAGTATAACCAGTAAGGAAAACTGGGGAAAATTCTTTTTCTTTAAAAAAATCTAACCCTATGCAAAATACAAAACCGTTGAGGGCCACCTTGATGTATTACGATGATATATTCCAGAATGTCCTTGAACGAGTCCTCAATAATAGTACTAAAGTAGTGTTTTAGTAAAAAAAAAATAAATGAACACTTTATAATTCCATTGAATAATTTAAATAATTCCTCTCAAATTATATATGAACACAACTGTAAAATCTGATCATAGACTGATATGAAACTGGAATGAATTTTGTTAACCGAATTAGCTTTATCTACAAATACCCTCTTGACCTATTATGCAATATATTGTTCTATAATTCACTAGATGTGAGTCATTTCTAATGGAATATTCCATCAAATTGAAAACAAGTTCTCTTTCAGAACATTAAATGCAAATTTAATAAACATCTTTAAATAACAAGACAAAAGTCAGGTAGGCAAAAATTCTACCCTCAATCACGAACAAAAGTCAATCACACAATATAAATTAAATATACATAACGTTAAAAAAAAAACATCATTTTGAAAATTGAAGTATACATCCAGACAAGTTATTCTTGTTCCATTTGAAAAGATATACATGTTACTAAATATATATTCAGGTGCACCCGGACAGAATTAGCTTTGCACAGAGACAGCTGTCACAGCTTGTGCCTCACTAGTTCGTTCCACGCTTTTGTCAATCAATGCACTATTCATTTATTTACTTGGTGAGACTATCATAGGTTTTTTTAAATATTTTTTGTGCACTTAGAGACACTGTATTACTGTATCTATGCTACACGGTCCTTTCACCTGTATCATCTGCTAGTGGACATGTGAATTCCTAACTGGCTATCTAATACATATATCCAACATTTCTACGTTTACGCACATCAGGCTTATCATGCAGTTCAAACATATTTCATGCATTTTCGATCATTATCATCCTTACATTTACTTCAATTTTGGGGCCTCGTTACAGTCACACTGTTCCATAGTCACAGTGCTACTTTCACTTTGTTTGGGCCATTGCCAAGTTTTCATGCATTCACAACTTTGCTTTTGAACACCAATTTGTGTCAGTACTTAAATGTACTCAGCTATTATGCCCATATATACTTCATACCCGCTTCCTACGGTGCATGTATGGAGTATCAGCTAATGTTTGTTATCATAGCATCCTCAGGATCAGACTTGTCAAGTTTCGGTTATCATGTCCCTATATACCTCGTACCAGCCCGTTGCGGCTCCACATACAGGTGTCAGACACTCTTCACAACCCTACAAACTCCCACAAGTCTCTCTTCCTGAGGTATTCCTGTAGAACAAATTCAGAGCTGGGCTGGTGCAGTGTGCTGTGACAGGATTTGCCCCCATTATACCAAAGATTATTTTATATGTACAATAAAGTGTCTATTGAACCTATGTATTGTGTGTTAAAATTACCAAATATATAAAATGTAAACAAAAGTTATTGGCTCTTTTTTTTACAATTTACCTCTGAAGTTCAGGAAGTGAAAATGACCAAGTGGAGCTAGCACTTTTTAGAAAGATGCACATCTGGAGTGAGGCCAAGCTGTATACTCTATAACCCATATTACACCCATCAATCATACACCAAAATAAAGGGAATTAAAGGTTCTCAGAACAATACCTAAGATATACAAGGTCTTTTTTAAATAGCCAGTATAACTAGTGAGGAAACCTGGGGGAAATCTTTTTCTTTAAAATTCTAACCCTATGCTAAATACGAAACTGTAGAGTGCCACCTTAAAACAAATATAAAAATTTATGCAATTATTTTTCTCATTTTCATATTATTATGTATGATGTTCTGAATAAAATGGTACCTTAACATTGATTTTATGCATGAAAATAAGCTAATTAGTCTTATTTTGCTCTTGCTTACATAATTTGCCATGAGGCATATTTGTGTGAGTAGTGACCTTAATTATGGGGAAATTAGAAGTCTTAGAATACAGGAATAAAGTCAGCTTAAATTTAAAACTGTTGCATAAAGTAAAAGAAATATATAGTGAAAATGTTTCTTTTCATTTATTTGCAACGAAATTAAAAAATAAATGATGACAAAGCAAATTTGCTTTCTTCCATATTACACAATAAGCTAATATTTTACCCTTTGACCTTTGACCTTTATGAACCTCACCTGTTCCATCCCTTTTCAAACTGTAAAATTTATTGTTGCCATCTCAGGAATAATTATAGCTAGTTTCATGATCCTGTCTTTCATAATAATGCTGGTTGCTATGTTGACAAAATGCCATGCGCATTTTTAAAATGGCTCACTTTTTATCACAAGGAGGGGGGCTGTACCTGTTTGAGACTCTGACACTAATAAATACTGTTCTGAGGGGGGAAATACAGGAGAATTATTCAAAAGGACTGTTTTTATGTTTGCGACTTAAAATATTTCAGCCATACAATAAAAATTAAATCATACAATAATAACACATATGTGCTCTTTAAGGGGGCGCTCAGCAGTTACGTATTTTTGAGAGAGTGACGTATGTAAGGTGAAGCTGTTTGCATTTAAAACATGCACAGTGGAGAGAATGTTGGCATACCTCTATGCTACTTTGATGTAATGTGGCTGACATTTCTTTGGATATTGTACTTTTGGAAATTGTAAATGATCTTAGCACACTGCTAACTAAAATGACTGCTCCCTTGTGCTCCAAAAATCAGCCTGAATTTGTCTAAAGTACACAATCCTTAGCAGCTATTAAAATAGGGAAAATGAATTTTGCCAGACTAGACAATACCAGCTTCTGAAAGTGCAGTGAATGAATTACCAAATATAAAAAATGTCAAAAAAGTTATCAGCTCTTTTTTTTACAATTTACCTCTGAAGTTCGGGAAGTGAAAATGACCAAGTGGAGCTAGCACTTTTTTGAAAAATGCACATCTGGAGTGAGGCCAAGCTGTATACTCTATAACCCATATTACACCCATCAATCATACACCAAAATAAAGGGAATTAAAGGTTCTTTGAACAATACCTAAGATATACAAGGTCTTTTTTAAATAGCCAGTATAACTAGTGAGGAATCCTGGGGGAATTCTTTTTCTTTACAATTCTAACCCTATGCTAAAAACTAGAGTGCCACCAACAGAGAACAATTTATTGTGGAGAAACCATTTTTCTTTCCCCAGTCACTGATCTTGACTTTTGACTTCAAATTGATAAGGTTTCTTCTAACCCCATGTGCAAGCCATCTACAAAATTGGTACATTAGATGGTGGACAACTCGAGCTTTTTCTGCAGAAGGGAAACTGGCAACAGTCAGACATCATGCCATAAAATACTTCACTTTATGAGATGCATGAGCTTTGAATGAAGGAAAATATCTACAAGATTTAAAAAATAATTGCAGGTATGACTTTAGTAAAGCAGATTTGTTACTATGACAACAAAATGGCTGTAGTCCAACTTGATAATTATTAAATATTGAACAAGGGCTGGCTGTACTATGAGAAACTGTTAAGGAGTACAACTGGTAACAGATTTTAAATGCAGTGACAAGTTTTACATGATGGTACTCAGATCTTGCAGAATGTTCTGTCTGACTTGACGTCTGAAAGTCAAGGTTCAAGTCCTACTCTTGCAACAGTTGATATATCGTTACAGATAAAATGAGGACCGAAATATCCTTGTACAAATAAACACAAAGTCTTACATTTTCAAAATTTGTCATCCTTTATTGTCTTTATCACAGAAAAAAATGCACAGGGTCAGAGATCTGCAGCAGAACTTAAGTAATAACAACTGTAGCAAGGCCTTAAGTTTCTAGCAAGCAAATTCAAAATGAACAAAACTGTAACTATAACATAATATTTGAAAAAATAATCCGAGAGAATACATGGTGACAAATTCAATGAATAAAAACTCCAGAAAAGTATAGGCAGAAAAATAAATAATTAGGGACATTTTGAAAACTTCCTTCAGATCTATTCCTTGAAAATTTACACAATAACACATTACCTTACTTTATATCCACAAATTAACCACGGCACATGGTTTATAAGTGGAAGCAAACAGTCCATGACGAAGTGTTTATTAACTGAATAAATAAAATGTACTATCTATATGCTCTTCTTCAACAATGTGGATACCATCTCTTAAAATACCCTTCATTGGATTATCAGATACATTTACTCAATGGTTCTTGTTTTTATATACAGTGTGCAAAGAAAAATAGACAATATAAACAACACATGGCTGTAAAAGACATAATGACAAAGCCATTTTAGTAATATACAATACTGGAATATATATATATATATATATATATATATATATATATATATATATATATTACTCAGAACTACTTTATGGAAATGCCTTCTGAATTAATTCTGACCCTAAGCTCTGAAAGCATACACAAAAGAATACATTTCTGTATGGCACTTGACATGTAATACATAGCAAAAAGCAATATTAAAAAAGGTGTTTTACTAATGATCAGGAACACATTTTACAGTATATGAAAATTATTTGTGATTAATTACTTGAATACATTCCATATAACAACACTACAACTGACATACAAAGCTAATATTTCCAATGATTAGTGGCGTCATAATAAACGTAACGTTTTATGCACTCAAGAATTCACACGACCTTAGCTACCACACTCATGACAACATCATCTTTTGCACAGCATGCAGGCATGTATAAATATTGGTCCAAACTCCTTTAGTTATGTGCAATTGCAGGTTTTGTAATACATTCTAGGTCTAGCCCTTATTCATGCAATGGTCAGAGGCAGGGGGTCATTCTGACAGTATTTGCAGACAATGCAAACAGTGCCATATTCAAAGCACCCATTAGTGTATTATCATAAATGTGCATGGAGTTCAATTAACTTTTTAACCAATACAGAACCAACACTAATTCCCACCAATAAACCGTAGAAAAGAGACATAACTCTACACTGTAAATAATAAGGTCCCTAAACAGCATCTTTTATTATAACAATACATCAACTTAAGAATGTTTTTCTTAACAGGACATTTTTCCACTATGAGACAAAGTCAAACAGTCATCTTGCTAACAATGTGTAATACAAGAGGAGCTACAAAAGCCGATTTATTTTTATTTATGAACCATTGTAAACAGGAAAATAAAAGAAAAATTTCACTGACGTAAATCACTATAAAAGTGCTGAATTGTGTGACATAAATTGCATACAGGCAATTAAGCTTACTCCACCTTGTGTTATACCAAAAATATGAAATGGATTTATGAAATGTTATATCAGTAACATCATGACCTAAATTGAATTGCAGATACAACAAACAACATGTAATCATACTCTTTTTGGTATAAGAGCACTACAACTGAGAAAGACATCCATAAGGATTCCAGTAAGATGCATGTTTCATATCTTCTTACCATCTATACTTGCTTATAAGTTGAACCTAACCGCAACTGCACCGACAGATCTGCCATCCCATAATGCGATGGTCTGGGTGTAAGCAGTTTGTTAGGAGTAAGCAAGTCAAACAAAAATACAGACCCTGATCTGCTGGCACATTATAAAACAGAACATTAGGGTGCGTGCTGTTTGCAGTAGTACCTGACTTGCATGTGAGCACAGACAGTGTGTTACAAATGGAGAATGCAAATCAGGTGGTATCCACGATTTTTTAGCTGGGGTCCATCCAAACTTTGCACCTATTGTTCCTTCATTCCAGGAGTAAGAAGTCCAGAATCTGCATGCCACACCCATGACTGAAACATTACTGTAAACGTATGACACTGACCCCTGGGTCAAAAGGTTGAGCAAGCATGTCATAAAAAAGTCTTGGCTTCTTAACGAAGCTTCATAATGATTCATCCAATTATGAAAAAAAATCAATCAAGGAAATTTCAAAATATAAGCAAATGAAAAAACTGCAGAGCTGCCAACCCTCAAGATTCGCGATTAGTGAAAAGTGGGATAAAAATTAGTGAATTTTGAACGCATTTAGTGAAAAATTATATCATGACATTAACTCCATCCACTTCAATGGTCAGTATTGCATTGTATGAAAATTAAAAAAATAAAACTAATTCATATTATTTACACTGATTACATGTACTACTTTATTTGCAGCCAAATTTACTGATGTACACAAACTTCACGCTATTTGTCATGATATGATGCTGTGGCAATCTTGAACTTCCTCAATCAGGCTATGGTAAATTTGTTTTCAAAACAGTTCAGGCTTCTTGTCTGCTGGTTAATCTTGGTGACTGAAATTGTTGCAAATTGTCAGCACCTAAGGAGGCACTAGAGTTCGTCTTATTTTTCCTCACAATAGGAAATAATCTTTCACTGTCACTGTTGCTGATCTCCAACTGAGAAAGACAGGTTATGTTTAACAAGAAAACTCTCAAATAATGCTTCAGCATTGGTAGCATGCAGGACTTGAATAGGTGGCTTAAAGTACTCCAAAACTGAAATCTGCTGCGGGTGCTATAGCAGGGTGCCTTGTCACATCGTTCTGCCACATGCCCACAGGGGCTTGTATCATTGCTTACAATTTATCTGTCATACATGTACTATATAATAATATTACTACATGGTACATGTACGACAGCTAAACTGTAAGCAACAATACCAGCCTTTGTACACATTCCCAATTGTAAAATTAGCAGCATACTACTGTGCGAAAAGCATAATGTACATCTATGTTTGATGGCTGAATGCAAGGTCTTTTTGGTGTACTCCAATCTATACTTCACTTTTTGTGGAATACAAATCTTTTTCCTTGGAGGTGAAAACATTTTAACTGCTGTGTAGCTTAATTACGAAATGTTATTAATCCAGAAGATGAAACGTCGAACAGTGAACAATTAGTCGTGTCAGCACATGTGCGGAAAACTGTGAACTCAAGCAAATTACGATATATGTTAATCTTTCAATCTAAAAAACTCCAACACTCAAAAAAGCTGTCTTCATGTAGTTTCGCAATGTCTATGTGCATTTTGCTACCAATGTGCTTCCTCACATCGTCCCTGCCACCATGCCCAATGCTAAAATTTGTAGCACACTGTGTGCAAAAAGCATTATGTATGTTGGTATTTTTGATGGCTGAATGCACAGCCAATTTTTTGGTATATTTCAAACTAAACTTCACGTTTTGGCAATACATTTCTTTTTCCTTGGTGGATAAGACATTTCAAGATGTGATGCCAAACGGTAATTCAAATCAGTGATGGCAACGCATACGCAGAGAAAAATTCCGGTTAGGCCATGGTTTCTTTCAAAGATTTGTAAAACTACTCTTATATATATATACATATATATATATATATATATATATATATATATATATATATATAGATTAAAATATGCTAAAATGCTTGCTACCGGACCAACTGTACGAATCGGCTATAGTGCTACTAATATTGTTGCCAGCAGTACTGGACCGTTTCGGCAACTGCCGATATCACGACTAGCACTTAATGGAAAAATTTTAAATAATTGAGAATTTGGGAATTCGTAATGTTTTGCATGCGGCGTGAATCCGTGAATCACTGTAGAAAGTCATGAAATTCACGCCAAAATCATGAGGGTTGGCAGTTATGAAACTGTTAACCAAATAAATTTATAGAAATTTCCTGTGTGTGACCTTAAGCACAAGGTCATAAAATGGAACTACCTTGGTATCATAATGATTCAATCCAAATATGAACAAAACACATCCAGAGATTTAGAAATTATCAACTTTAATCAAAACCTTATTGAAAATTATTTAGGATGTGATCTTGACCCAAAAGTCAATTGGGCAAGCAAGCGTGTTACAGAATGACATTCCATGTTTTATAAAAATCTATCTAGGGGTTTAGGGAATATATATATATATATATCTATATATATATTAAGAACTTCAACCAGAACCTTGAGAAAGCTCTTGACATCACCACCAATGCCACTGCCAGAGATGTGACTGCTACTTCTCATTTTCCAACTAATTTGTGCCAAAATTAATTGGCACCATTTCTATGTTTCATGGTCCATTGGACATGGAACTTCAACATTTTGGGGTTTGGTTTAAAATAACAAAACATTCAGCACCAGAAGCAGAAAGTATGGTGGAGATAAATGTGTCAGCCTTCCTTAACTGAAAGATAAAAATCATCATCATTTGTGAGCTACTCCTTTCCAGAAAAGTAAACAAAGTGTTCAGTTTTTATGAACTGATCTTCTTCATTTCACTTGTCATGCACCATGTATCTTTTTTTGCAAAATCAGCTGATTGCAATGGAAATGAATAATAAATATTCTTTCACTGCAGCATTTGTAGTGACAGTCTTTATTACAAATCCAAACTTCAAGAGAACTGAATGGACGAGATAATGTTAATGCAAAATCTTGCAAAATACATCAATCTGTATGGAAAAAGATCCTACCTTGCAATCACCTGAGACACAAGTGGGGAGTAGGATGCAATAATATGCAGATGCATGCCTTTCTCCAGGTACACACCAAGGCAGACAAAATGGGCACTCAAGCAACTGAACTACCATGGCTTCCCAAAAAAGTGCATGCCAAAGGACCAAAAAATAATCAGAGACAAGGATGGAACGATTAATGTCACCCCTAAATCTCTAAATGATACAGGAATATGTGAAATGGTCAAACAGTTCAGGAATGCTTGAAACATTTGATATATGAATATATAAATAGCTTTATTTCAGATGTGATATTAAAATTTTTAAAAGAATTAAAAAACACTTGATAACCCAAGATGTTGAACCTAATATTCTTTTTTACAGTCCCAATATGGCATATTGATCTAATTTTCTCGACATACAAACTGATATTCTTTATGATATCCTAATATGACATACCGAAAAAGTTTTTAAAAAATTTTTTTTTTTTTAAAAATTTATCAGATGCCTTTTATGAGCATCTTTCACTGAAATCATTCTATCTGAAGTACTACATGTGACAAGCTATATCAAGGAAGGTAATTACTACAGGTCTGATCATTTCCTATCTGGATTGAAATTTGAGTTATGCCCCTTAACAAATTTACATTAACATTTTAAGGCCAAAAGGCCAACAGAGCTGAATATATTAGAATGCCTATTATTAGAACCAAAAACTAAACTTAGTAACAGACAGGAGACAGCATGCCATAGGCATAAGAGGGATAAAGCCCTTCAAGGCAAAAACATGTATAAACAAGCAGATTATTAGCATCTGAATTTTAATGCAGTCAAACAGAACAACCTTAATCTGATATGCCAATAACTTTAAATGTTTACTACCAATACCAATGCAAATGTGTGCATGCAAATAGATCATAGCTCGAATGCATTTCTTTCCATGAAAAATGTACAGCTGCAACACTGTGCCTAGTTTGTGCCAGTCATACAGATCAGTGTATACTTATAATTTTTGGGCGGCTTTGGAACAAAAATAACACAAGAAATCAATATGATCCAGCTATAAGAAATACATTTACTGAGTATTTGATATTAGTTCATTATACTATCTTAGGTTGCTTTTGTTTGTTTTTTTTAACCAAACTTGCAGCACTTCATACACACTAAAACAGCAGAACAACAGACTTATTTACAAACCTTTATCTAGTTGTTCACAGCAGAACAATAGACTGATTTACAAACCTTTATCTAGTTGTTCACAGCAGAACAATAGACTGATTTACAAACCTTTATCTAGTTGTTCACAGCAGAACAATAGACTGATTTACAAACCTTTATCTAGTTGTTCACAGCAGAACAATAGACTGATTTACAAACCTTTATCTAGTTGTTCACAGCAGAACAATAGACTGATTTACAAACCTTTATCTAGTTGTTCACTTGTCTGATAAAAAATACTAATAAATGAGTGTGAATTCCAGCATTATTTCTGGCCACTGCAGTTCCCTATTCAGCATTAAACTTCCAAATAAAAGAAGAAAAAATCAATGTCCTTTTATTTTCAAAAAGTGCACAAGTATCAAATATCCAGTGATTATCAGGAAAAATGCTTCCCTTGAAGACTGAGCAAACTGATGATTTTCCTGTTTTCATTTCCTTCTGTTACTGTTCTAAATAGTATTTGTGTAGATAGTTACTGGAATAACATATTGAGTGTAAATCATTCAGAACAGTAAATTCTGCTGATTTTATCTACCTCATACAAAAGACATACCCCATGTACAAATAATATCCTTGCCAATGGGAAAGAATAATACAATATTTGCAAAGTGTACACAAATTTAAAATATCAAACACGTGCATGCCAGGAATTGCTTTTACATAAGATGACAACAGCTGATAATATACTTGGACACATATGCATGTTTTGGAAATTTAGGGCAAGAGTATGAAAAGAGTAAACAACTATCACCGATATTCAGAATTTAAAAACTAGAAGTACTGCAGTTTAGCAATTACATGTCATATAATATTTGTAGATTCTGACTTTAAGACTCGTATTTGTAAAACTGGGACATGCTCTAACTTTCTGAAATTGCTCTTGACCAAGTTCAAACAGAAACATTAATATGAACACTGTGATCTGGGACCTTTACATACACTCCACATAAACCAATAGATGTATATAGCTTATAAATACACAGTTCTTTTTCAAAGTGTCAGAAAACTACTATTATGCACAACCAAAATAGTAGTAATAAAAAACAAAAACAAATAAAGCACTCGTGTTCCATAAAATTGGATGGATAAATTATAAATACACTTCTTAATAAAAGTTTACAAATAGTAAACATACAAATAAATTATTTCAATATGCTAATACATTGAACACTGCAGTCTGCTGCTAGCAAAATACAACCTTAACGAAAGTACACCTGAGCCAAAAGTAATCAATATCACCAACGCTGATGCAAAATCATTGTAATTATTAATAATAAATAATTATATTGATAATAAATAATTATACAGATTGATTTTATCCTGAATTAAATGTTCTGAGTTTGATGCAACATTTCAATACTTTTTAGCTGCATTTTCAGTCCTTTTCTAACTCTTTTCATAGAGAATAAATCGGTACTATTTTCCACAATGTCGGTAATGTACTGTTTTTATACATAAACATAATAAAAATAGCACATCATTACCAAAACTTACAGTACTGCAGACCTGTCAACCCTGACGAGTCTGTCTCAGTAAGGCAGTTGATTTTTTTCCGTAAGTTTGAGCAGTTTTCAGTAAGGTGTAAAAAAAAAATCATGAGTCATACTCAAATTGGCATGTGATGTCCAATAAACTTAATTATGTCCCTTGCAGCTTTTATTCACAAGAATCTGAATATTCCTTTTTATTCTTCGGTGATGATTATTAACACTTTTCAAGAGGCTTATTTTGCCTTTCGTCTTAAACATGCATCTCTTGCTGGATGCCATTTTAAAAAAATTCTATAATCAACAGTTTGATCATGCAGATGCTTCACATGAATAAAAAGGTGCAGTTTAAAGTGTCTGAGGTGCTGCTGTAAAGTTAGTCAGGTTCCCTGACTAATTTCACTAATTCTAATATGAAATCCCGGATCCAAATCAAACACGGATAACAAATTTTCCGGAATTTTCGGCAATGATCATTTTTTGGTAGATTTTGCTTTTATGCCGTAAGTCCGTATTTTAAGGGTAATTTTTGTAAGACTTACAGCAAATTCGTAAGGGTTGGCAGGTCTGGTATTGCCTAAGCAGCAAAAGAACAATTTATAATGCTGCACATGTAGCATACTTGTTTGTGTCCACAAGCATTTATATTCATTAAATTTGTATGGAATGCAGTTGCCAATTACTTTGCACTTATGAAAATATGAAAAATGATTTCCATATTCTACGAAAAGGACCAGTATTCAGAATAGTTTAAAGCAATGCACAAATTCACTCAAAATTTGATTCCCCTCCCCCCGAATTACCAATATCAGTATCCCTATCAGTATGTATGACCAGGTAAATAGTAGTCAAACCTTTGTACAGCAACCAACTGGAAAACTGGCCAGACATGGTTGTTATGAAAAACAATTTAGAGACTACCTACAAGTGATTGTTATGGTAGTCAAAATATCAAGACAAATATTATTTATTTATATGTGTTTTAGTCAGGTGGTCATTATATATAGCTGTTATAGGCAGGTGGTTGTTATAGCATGGTCTGCTGTACTTGAGACCCTATTCTAGAGGTAAATGATTGGTACTGAAGCTATGATTCACTAAATTAAAAACTGAGCAGCGCTATGGCATGTTATCGAATACAATTTCAGTCTGTGGTAGATGGCACTACTTCTTGACTGGCTGTTTTGAAAACTGTTTCCACACTGTGTTATGCAGAACAATGGCATCAATAGAAACTGATAAATGCTTTGTTGAAGTTACACAGCTGAAACTTTTTGATCCAGAGTTGTATCTGAAAAAGAATACAAAAATAAAATCAAAAAGTGTCCATAGGACATAGATGCCACTACATATTCTATGACCAATACAGCTAAAACACAATTTCAAAAAAAAATTGCAAACATCGTCTTTATGCATTAGTGATCTGTCAGATATTTCTCTATACCTCAGGTCCTGTTTCCTCGGCACTCAAACTATCACATATATCTCATAGCCTTCGGATAACATCTGCCAATTCTCAAACGAATACACTTGCTTTTATGTTGTACTGAATTCTTGAAGTTTTCCAACCACCCATCAGACATCAGATACAGTAAAATCATAAGAACTCAATTCTGCTGAGATGAGAATTGCTTCTACCTGAATCAGTTTTCCACTTACTGGGCAGATATGTTCTTACTCATGGCAACATAATGCCACTATCATACTTGCTTGTTCAAATCAATGTATGCCATTCATCATGCCTTATTTCCTTTGTGTCTGCATACCATTCTGCCATACATTTCTAATGGACCCTTTGTCTCTTATAACACCCTGAATATTTACCAATATTTAAACTTAGCTATTATTCTGAAAACAGTCTTCCCTTTTTCCTTCCTTCTTTCACTTACCATCTATACTTGCTTATAAGTTGACTCTAACTGCAAACAATAAACATCCTGATAATGCGCTTATGTCTATGTTGTTTATTCTGCTGATTACTCCTAACAAACTGCACAGACCCAGATATGCAGGCACATTATGTGATGGCAGTTGGACTTGTCTTATACACAACATTATTAATGATCAACTGTAATAACGACAGATGCAGTTTCAAATAGACTTTGGGTAAAAATAGAATATATAAACCAAAGAATGAAATTAAAAGACATTATGAACTTGTCCAAAAACAGAATAAATTTATTTAGAGACAAAAAGGCAAATACTTGTTTCTTCAACCACAATAAGGGATCAAGTTGACAAACAAAGGGTTAATTGGCTGCACTATGGTGAACACATTACAGCTTAGTGTGTGGGTTTTAATAACTGTAATATCAAAAAAAGCAACAAACAACATGAACCTATTATCATGATAATCAAATGTGGAAAGGAAGAATCACTTATTAAAAGACAAAGGTCTCATTCTCCCATACATTACAGATTGACTGCAAAGTCAAATGATGTATTCAAATCCTACTTTGAAGACCTTTAAAAAAATTTCTTATAATGACATTATTGCAGAATTTTACAGTAAACAAAAAAACACACACCTCTGAATTGACTACTGTACATCCATGACTAATCCCTTTGAAAAAGGAATGGTTACCTATGTTGGATTTGTGACATGTACTTTCGTCTGGTCTATGGTCTGTAGCATATGACAATACTTGTGTGACCAGTCAAGTTACATGCACCTGTAGCCAGAGTCAACCTTCCTTTGCTGCTTAGAACAGTCTGCACTTTGAAAGCAGTCATGATTACAAAGGTATAAATAAAGGTCAGGAGTACATTTTTTTTTTTTCAGATGAAAAAATCATAACAATTTGTTTATATAATAAAATGTATCCATGCATGATAATTTTGGTCATAGGTGGCAAGTGTTCACTCATAGGTGAAGCTGCTCAAGGCTGGGTTTAAACATCTTTAACCAAACAATTAGCAAGACTGAAGGAAAGCTATTCCCATTGTTTTTAAACTATTACTTTAAAAACATCACTACGTACTTTTAAGAACGTATATCTTTTTTATATATGTCAAAAATGACCTCTTCCAAATTACTTACTTGAAATATTTTTCTATCATCTTATTGTTGAAGTGCTTTGGTCCCACACCATGTATTTTGCTAATTTCATCCACGTCTGGGTTATATGCATACAAGCCTCTATACTGGCACCCCGCATCCCGAAACAAGATGATAAAATGTTTAGCATCAGATTTGGCCAGTTCCTGGAAGGAAAAGTATTAAGTACAAACAACTGTCATTTATATCCTTTCACCTGTGTACAGCCAGATTTAAGGAGTCAAGTTAATCAATCAATATTTATCAGTCATTACATTAGACCTCTGACCAAATGAGATATTTTTAAGTTGCACCTATCTACCACAACTTTTACACAACAACTGCTTATTAAATATTCCAATGTGAAAATGCCCAATCTGAAGCTAGACTTGGTTTGATTTATAATATAGAAAGTCTGTGATTCTAAGCTTGGATAACTATAAAATGGCCAGGTTAACTTGGCTAATTTCACTATATAACCATGGTACATCTTTGGGCACTTTATTCCATACCCTTTGATGCACTGATGTAGTGTTTAACAGTAATTGATCAATCAATCAATCAGTAATCAATCAATCAATCAAACCTCAAGCAAAACACTTAAATCTTGCTTGCTCCTCTCATCCTAAGTGAAAGGATAGTATTGCTGCTCTGATTAATTGGTTGGTTTAAGAATCAGCCCCTTCCAGGGAAATGACCACCTAATCAATTAAGACTGCTGATATGAATTCAGTTTGCACTATCTAATTGTGTCAAGCTTCCAGCTAGTCAGACAAGACATTATGTGAGCAGGTGTGAGTGTGTGTTATTTGGATTTTTAATGTAGCTTTTAACAATTTTTCAGTCATTTCGCTACGATGTCTGCAGTGTGGCAGCTGATAGTGATGTCTAGCACTGGGGCATCATGCCGCAGACATGTAGCATGATGTCCCACCCAGTCACATTATCCTGACACCTGGCCAACCAGTCCTAACACTAACCTCTTAATGCTGAGTGCCAAGCAGGGCTACTGTTAGTACCATTTTTATGTCTTTGGTATGATCGAACCCACGAACTCCTGCATCCGAGGCGGACACTCTTACCACTAGGCCACCGGAGTGATCATGTGAGCAAGTGAAAGCAATTATTAACTGATCATGCCTCGGTTAACAAAAACTTGTGATCAATCATAAAATTTATCCAATTTCAAACACTAATGAATACCAGAATATACTGAAAGGTTAAACATAATAAAATGATGTCTAGGCAACGTCTCATTATTCTGATATGCAGGCGAGACAAAAACCATTACCAGAAGAGCTTATTCTAAAACTCAAAATTTAGATTCAAGGTGTACATGGAGTTCAAAATGGTCTAAGTCTGTTGATAACATAATAATAATAATAATAATAATAATAATAATAATAAAAATGATAATGGTATTTGACGTATTGTATTTGTTCAGAAACTAAGATTAAAAGTTGAACCTGTATGCAGAGATCACATGTATACAAAGATCTGGGTAACATTTTTCGCATGGCTGGCTGCTACTGGCAGATCTAACAGTACTTGTGTCATTGCTACATGTAATTTTTTTTTTCATCAAATTTAGTACTGAAGTCATGCAAACCCAAACATTAAAAATTTGATTTATAGATGAATAAAGATGTATATTTCAATGTAAGAGATATCAACTTAAATTCATATAATTTTTGTGCTTGAGTTCGACCCTGTGAGTTTGCTTTGACCAAATACAAATGATGTTCCTTCTGAAAGCTCTTTTCTGACTGGCTACTAGTGGAATTCACTCCTAAACTTGAATTCAGAATTTTACAATCACCAGACATGAGGTCTCTACTGGGTGTTCTTACGGTTCATTGGAACCTTGTTTATCCAGTTGGTTGGTTGTTAATTTGGTTGGCATCTTGTTTATATGGTTGTTTTGTTGGTTGTTTGGTTGCTTGGCACATCAACATATGAAAGGTAACATTCTGAGGCCATTCAAATAAAATGCCTTGCCCTGGGACACTCCATGGCAGCAGACTGGCCTGGTCTAGGCAACAATCCAAACTTGCACTCTTCCAGTTACAAGTATTGCACAATATCCACAAGGGTTCACTGTAGCTCCAAGCATATCTGGTCAATCATTCAAATGGATAATTAATTTATCTACAAATGCTTGTTGCTCCTAAACATACAAATTCAATTTAACAAACTCTATCATCCATGCTATCCAACATATTTTAAACCATAATATTTGTACACAGTTAAATTTGCAATGGCTTAATTACACTCAGAATATGTGACAAAAAATTTCCTGAATCACTAACTGGCAATATGCAAGCTGTATAAATACTGTACTTAATGTCATGACAATTTTGAAAATTTTTGTTTCTTCACCAATCTAGCAAAATCTTTATGCTTGCAAACATTTTGTAGATTTAAAAAAAAAGATATATTTAAATTTTCAGGATTGGAAATAAACCAGGTTCTTGTGCATTTTAAATTGTTCCATATTTACCTCTAATACTTTATTTTTGAGCTCTGTATTTACACTTCCAGCAAGACAACAGTGGCTAAGGGCATTTATAATGATGTGACGGTTTGACTTGGAACTTGGTTTGACAAACAACTTGGGTCCTGTGTAGTCTGAACCCGATGTAGAACCAGCTTCACTGCTGTCGTTACTTCCCTTGTTACCAAGACGCAGCCGATCCAGGTCTTAAATATATTAAATATTATTATTTATAAATCTGAATAGTATAGACTGCACAGAATATACATATATATATATATATATATATATATATATATATATATATATATATATATATATATGTATGTACACACACAAACACACATATAAACACACATACTTACACAAACACATACACTTAAAGATCACACTTATGAAATGCTGTATATACTCAAATTCTGATTTTTGAACAGTGAAGTTTATTTCGGACCTGCCAACCCTGACGAGTCCGTCTCAGTAAGGCAGTTGATTTTTCTCCGTAAGAGTGACCAGTTTTCAGTAAGGTGTAACAAAATATAAAAAACTGCTATTGTAAAGCTGGAAAACGTAAGTAAAAGTATGACGCAGCGACGATAAACATTAATTTCAACTGAAAAGTTTGTAAAGGATGCATAGACTTTATTTACCACTAGTCCAGTTATGCAAACTTTAGTTCCAAACCCTACAGAACTCAATGGCTTGTTGCTATCTCTCAACTTGACATAATTCTTGGAAATTCTTTTTCCATTTCACATGATGCCGGCAATCATATCTTCCGCCTTGAGACATACTCAAATTGGCACGTGATGTACAATAAATGTAACTGTGTCCTTTCCAGCTTTTATTCACAAGAATCTTAATACTCCTTTTTATTCTTCTGTGTTGATTATTAACACTTTTTTAGAAGCTTGTTTTCCCTTTCGTCTTAAACATGCATCGCTTTCTGGATGCCATTTTTAAAAAAATTCTGTAAGTAATAGTTTGACCATGCAGACGCTTTTCATGAACAAATAAGTGCAGTTTAAAGTGTCTGAGGTGCTGCTGCAAAGTTAGCCTGGTTCCTTGACTAATTTTACTAATTTTAATATGAAACCCGGAACCACATCAAACACGGATGAACCAATTATCCAGATTTTCGGCAATGATCATTTTTCCGTAGTTTTTGCTTGTATGCCGCAAGTCCGTATTTTAAGGGTAATTTTTGTAAGACTTATGGCAAAATCGTAAGAGTTGACAGATCTGTTATTTTTATGTTTTGTAGATCCAACACAAATTCTTCTTGACTGATTACAGTGTAAATCAAAAGTCTGATAAATGAAGATAAATAAATGACACAAGACTGTTATTTTCAAGACTGCAATTATCTCCCTTGTTTTCATTCATTCATTCATTCATTCATTCATTCATTTACTGAAGTTATATTTATCAATGATGATCTAATCAGGGTTCTAAATTAATTACCTGTGAAAGTTTCTATATCAACAGCAGAACATGAGACATGTTGATAAACCATAAGTATGTTCCACATGTAATATATTACTGACACATTTAAAATCATTAACTAAGTAAAATTCAGGAATTTCAACTGCAAATAAAAGCCTTTTGTGGCCTTATAAAGCCTGCTTGTCAATAGCAAAAACATGCCTTTGTGGCCTTATAAGGCCTGCTTGTCAACAGCAAAAACATGCCTTTGTGGCCTTATAAGGTCTGCTTGTCAATAGCAAAAACATGCCTTTGTGGTCTTACAAGGCCTGCTTGTCAACAGCAAAAAGATGTCTTTGTGGCCTTATAAGGCCTGCTTGTCAATAGGAAAAAGATGTCTTTGTGGCCTTATAAGGCCTGTTTTTTCATGATCCTTCTATATTAAACAGACATTTCTGAGAAGCTAGCAGCAGTCTGATCGGCAGACTGAAACATTTTTCTGTAGCTTGCAAACAAATGTTAGCCCTACCACACTCCAGCTCAAAAAAGTAAATAACATCTCCAACATCTTATATCTAATTTAACAAAAGCTTGAACAATAGTACCCCAATCTGAACTGCATTATGCAGTTTTATGTTTAAAAAGAGAACTTGTTTTTTTTTCTTGGTACCAATTTTCATGGATTCTTTGATAGCTACAATACATGAATTTAAAGCTGAACAATGAAAACAAAATGGCTCCTTCCCCAATTTATAAATTACGCTGTAAAATAGGTTCAGTGTCCTAGATGCTAAGAAGCATCGAGATAACAAAGGCATGACAACTGTACTGGAAGAAGAACCGTGAATTTTGTAAGCAATGTTGAAGAGACCCTGGAAAGAAGGTCACAGTGACCTTTTTTCCACATCACAGTGACCTTTTTTCCATATCCCCATATCAGGATAAATAGAAACTATCCAGGCAGAATGTCCATATAGACAATCCTTATCACCTCTAACTTAACTGTTGTCCTACCTCAAATGATATCACAATAGTGTTTTGACTTGAGCATCACTCCTCTTGTTTTTATTGTGTCATCCCATGCAGTCATATCATACAATGTTATTTTGTCTATTATTTAATTTTAGAATGTGTCTCCCAGTATTTTCTCCAGATTTACAGGGACCCTTAGGGCCCTATGGGTTAAATGTATGGGGCCCTTCTTACTTTCCTGGGGTTCTGCCTATTATTTTATCATATTACTTCCTTCTTACATCACCACAATTATGTAAGTTTATATTACATTAAATTTCTTTTCAAATACTCCATTAAATTCAAACTATTATTTCTCTTTCGTGCTAAATTTGAAGAAAAAAAATTAGTACCTACACATTGCTCATTCATGGGTTGTTTTTATTTTAAATTACTACCCAGTTTAAAGGAAATAAAATCTTATGTCATTTTTGTCAATTTCAAGCCAACCTTTTATTTAAGATTATTAGCAGTATTTCTATATGCATTTTTTGCATCTGAATGGACAAGTTGTAGCTCCCAGTGCCGGTATCTGATGCTGAAGCAATGCCAATATTGTCATCATTAATTTCAGTTCAGTGATTTCCTACCGCCAATAAAACCATACCAATTGCATTTACATCAGACAATCAGTCATTATTTTATTTACCTATTCAGCATGATAAAGTCCGTTATTCTTTAATTCCTTACAATTCTTTTTGCTAGATGTCTGTCAAAACACAAGGTAATTTTGATGAATGAGAACCTTGCTGCATGGTATATTTTATAATAAAGTGCCTTGATGACTTAGAGGACTTGTCTAACAGTTGGCAAAGACAGCAAAATCTTGCAAAGGATGTTGTTGTTGTTGTTGTAGGGTTTAACATCATTTTTCAGCACAAGATAGACTATACATGGCGGCCAGTATAAATGATGGAGGAAGAACCAGAGAAAACCCCGGAAAGAACCACCGACCCACGAGAAGCTACTGGCAAGCTTTCTCACATACCCACATTGGCCAAATCTGAGACTCGAACCCACATAGACAGAGGTGAGATGGCAGTGATCCATAACAGAAAGCGCTTTAGACCACTTGGCCACTGGGGGCCCCCTGCAAAGGACATAGAGAGCTACTTTCTCTGCATGTTTTGTGGCACACTGCTGACGTCAACATGTAACCCTTCTAATCTACTGTGCTATAAGGCACAAAAGACAATCCATGTATACCAAATATTCTGTTGTGTATATATAGATATAAAATTTTAAATGGACAATTGTCTGTTTGCCGCTTTAATTGTACCAACTGTGAACCATTTTACAAAAAAAACAAAAAAAAAAACAACCCACATTTTTTTGACCCCGGAATGTGAGAAAATAATCAACCATGTGTGTTCGTGTACAATTAGAAAATCCACTCTTGTTCCTGCCCATAAATTATAACCCCTTGAATATGATTCCCCTATCAATTTTGAGAGGAATGATGGTCATATGGATTGCACAGAATGGTGAACGATGAGAAAGCTACCATATTATCACATTTTTCTTGAAGCAAGGGTATAATTATAACTAGAAAATTATTTCTTGCTTATAGGATTACCTGGAGATGGTGGTCGTCTATGTGTGAGTCCACCAAAAGCCAACCCTTGTTCCAAATCCTCTGGCCCAGGGGGAGTGCTCAATACATTACATGAAACTAGAAAGTAAAACAAATACAAGGTTTCCATGTCAACAAGTTTTTCTCAAGAAAAGTACATGTATAAAATCCACAGTTCACTGGTAATGATGGTTCCCACTATGGAGTTATCTCCCTTGAATCTCGTAGATATAATGAATAATGTGAACAATACACCAACGCATATATGTAATTCTCCCCGTGGTAGGATTAAAATACCTTTTAAAAGGCCATCTAACACATATACCATTTTACAGTTGAAATCTACTGCTTTTCAAAAGTAAAAGAATAAAAAAAAAATATCAAAATGGGTATTTTATGAGTTCTATCAAAATACTGAAACTAGCCAGAAACAGTCTACTGGGAACTGAAAATGTTCCACCAGTGAAATGATTTACACCCACACCTCACCCTCGATAACTCACGCCCAGATAACTCGTGAACCCTCTTATCACATAGAATCTGATGTGGATCCCTTTTGCTTCTTCTTGAAAAGACCAAAAGAATTGGTTCATATTGGTTGAAATAAAACCTCAATGTATTTTTTATCATTAAAAATAGTAGTTAGTGTGGAAATTAAAAATCAAAATCATAAAATTTGCAATTAATAAGTTTAATAAGAACTCACATATTCAGTTATATTTTCTTGGGAAAAATATTTTCTCAATGAGCTGTTAATATCAATATATGGCAAAATAGTGATCAATGAAAAATACTGGTAAATGCTAACTGGTGGCCACACTGTAATAAATAAATGCCAATTAAAGATGTTTTGTCAGGTGAAATTCACGTTTTAATCTTTAACTTCATTTTTCCAAAGGTATAAGCATGGTATGTTCTCTTCTATTCAAACATGGAACATTACAATGATACCTGTGAGCACTTTTGTGAGAACTCAAGTGCTGGTTGTGTTTTGATCTTCAACCTGGGGATCTGCCATTGTATGATGCACCATTAGATAAAAGCCTCGTTTGTTCCACTAATGCATCCTAACAATCAGCATAGACCCAGATCTGCTGGTGCATTTTGTAATGAAACCTCTGGGTCGAAGCTCTTTTCAGCTGGATATAACTTATATTTGAGTAAATATAGTAATCTACAGTATTAAGGATGTCTGAGTATATACAGTAATCTAAAATATTAAGGATGTCTGGTTTGGTTTTGTGAGTTTTGATGCCATTTTTCAGCACATGATATGACATACACGGCATCCAGTAAATAAAGACTCAAAGGAGAACCACCAACCCATGGAAAACTACTTGCAAACTTTCTCACATATCCAATTTAATAAACTGAAACTTGAACCTGGGGATAGAGGTGAAATTTGAGCAATCTGTAAAGGAAAGCACCTGAGACCTCTTGGCATATGTTTCAACTGTAAACCTTCTAGCATGCTGTGAAAATTGGTATTATTTTGAGTGTACAAATTTTCACAGGAATTTTATGACTTCTACAAAGATTGAATTTTACAACCTAATGAAAACTGATTAACCAAGAAAACAAACCCCTGAAGGACATACACAAATTAAGATACCAACAAAAACGGTAACTTTGTGCAAGCCACTAAAAATGATCCTGACAAAAAATAAATACACAAGTATATAAGAAGACAATCAATTTGAATGTTTAGTTGTAAATGGTCACAGGACATTCTTCTTGTTTAGTATTAAAATTGTTTTCAGGAAATGGATAAGCCTTGATCACATTTGCAAACATTTCAAAATTTCTCAGCAGAACACTATCAAACATGATGCACAGTAATATATAAAATACCATGCTGTTAATTATGCTATTCATACAAAATTTATTTCAAATTTCATATTACCTCAAACATGGTGCACATCTGCAGGCCAATACATGCTGTTAATGATACACATACTTCTGTATGAAATAACAAGATTTCTCCCACTCCACTGACTTTAATGGAAGAATTTTTGTAGGACTTGCTAGTTGGTTTGATTTTGCCATAGAGGTTTCAATTAAACTCATGGTAATCAAAATATATTTCAAAGCTAATTAAAATTAGATAAATAGTACAGGTAAATCTTAAAATGTTCAAGCTGCTTGATTTGAAATAAAAGTACAAACTTGGATATATGCGTTTAATAAGTTTTCTATTTAAAATTAGAAAGTTTTGTTCTTTGTTACCATATTTATTTTTATTATCTAACACATCTGGTTATCCATACCACAGGAGCAGCCAACAACAAGGACTACTCAATCTTACAATAATAACCATTGCCTTCTGTGGGTGAATTCGACTGGAACAACGGTTGGAGCCAGTACAGTCCCATGCATATCATGACAGTTTAACATTTGGTCGGAGTCAATCACACCTTGTCCTTGTGCTGTTAAACTAATCAGTATCACCCGTGTGGTGATTCTTTCACAATATTTGATTGTGAACCACTGAAGTATAGGGCAAAACGTTTAAGAACACCTTAAAAAATTCTTCCAAATTTGTACAGTAGTATTCTCTGGATAAATTAAAATCAAGCTGCTTTATTGTTGTTGTTTCAGGTTTAACGCCATTCTCAGTGCAAGATAGGCTATACATGGCTGTCAGTATAATTAGTGGAGGAACCTTGGAAAACCCCGATAAGAACCATCGAGATATCAAGTTGGTTTATAACTGTCCATCATCACAAGCCACAAGCGATAATCTGTTAAGCTCCTTAATCATCGTGGCTGAATGTGCCAAGATTACCTTCTCACGAATATGCATAAAACAATTATTCGAGGCGCAAGTAAATGTGACTTGCCACTGTGAGCTTCTCATGCTGTTTAAATGGACCCTTCCATTGATATGGCCCGTCATTTATCAAATGATAAAATGGACCCTTCCATTGATATGGCCCGTCATTTATCAAATGATAAAATGGACCCTTCCATTGATGTGTAGAAGATTGTTACAGTGTCTTGTTGATGACACATTCTTGTTTATGAGTGCTATCGAAAATCAAGGAAACCTCTGCATGGGCAGTCACGGGTTATTGGGGAGGCTATCAGATTATCGTCTATGGCTTACCAATATGAAAACTGTCTTGACAATGAAAATCAGAATATGATGAGGAGTGAATCGTAAGCAAAGGACATATATATATATATATATATATATATATATATATGTATGATCAACTGAAAAATAATGATAGTGATATATTTTTGGTTGACAACTAAAAGTGTATGAATATTTCAGGAAGCCAGATCCAGGATCAAACACATATGGTGGCATTAGGGAGTTTTACACACTTTTACATTCGTTTGTTTAAGATTTTATATTATATTTTGACATTAATTTCATTACTACTGCTGTTATGGTAATCATCATAACATCTAAACTTCTATACTTTTTTCTCATTTTTAGACCTTTTTATACCAAATAAAATTTTCAATATTTTGTTTTTTAAATTGTTCCATCCATAACAGACAGAACACACTCCCTGACAAATCCCCTGTCCTGACAGTCTTAAATGATCAAATTTATGTTTCACTGCCTATACTACCTTGTGACTCGAGTCCAAATGCAAAACTACACTGAGATCTGCTGCATAATGTGCTGAGAGATCTGGGTCTATGCAGCTTGTAAGGAACAATCAGTAGAAGAAACAACACAGACCCTGATCTGCTGACACATTATGCAACAGCAGATCAGACTCCCTTGCTTGCAGCGGGACTCGACTTATGAGTATGTATATACAGTATTCAGCTTCAAATTTCTTGTTAATTTTTTTTAACGTTTCAATTTTCCAGGTAAGACTTTATAAGCAAGTTCATACCTCTTCACAACTGGAATGAACAGGGGACTTTGAAATTACACTTTACCTATATCAATTTTTGAATATCCAATATATTTGCATTCTTTCATATACTGATGACATTGTACACTGACCAATGTACAACTCTGGGCCAAATCTGAATTTAAGTATTTAACTGTAATTCACTTTAAATCATGCACCCATCTGGGCACTGTATAGGCGTCTATCTGCTATAACAATGGGTGCCACCATAGGGGTCTACTCTCTCTGATAAAGTACTTTCTGCCAGATACAACCATATTTTTGTTTCCAAGAGATGAAAGGGTGCAGTGTATGATTTTTGTTTCCAAGAGATGAAAGGGTGCAGTGTATGTGTTGAAGAGGCCAAAATAAACATTTTTTCTCCATCTTTGTTTTGGATTGTACACTTACGGAAACTATCACAATATTCCCCCCAAGTCATGAAAATACCACTACCAGCAAGGAATCAAAGAAATCTCCTAGAATCCATTAATTTATATCAAATAGGACTGAACAAAATTCATACTGGATCAAAACTAAGCGGCACAGAAAATGACTCGTACTCTATCAATCAACATTGTTTGATGGCCACAGGTGATAACGACATCTTATTATGTACCACCCAATTAAAGTAAATGCATGGTTATTGTCTGGCACTGTGTGCACTTGTTTATAAACTATCATAAAATGTCCAGTGACTAAACGTAACAAATCAATTTTCAATACATCAAACAGTATTTATTTTTTGATCATAACCTTTAGACAAAATGACAAGTTAATCAATCACACCCTTGCCAACTGTCACCAATTTTATTGGTTACAAAAATTATAAGTGGCAGCAACCTTCTATGTTATTGAATCCAGGTCAAACTATTAAAAAAATAAATATGATCATTTATTTAGCTTTAATCGGGAGCTATGATCAATTCATTTTACAGCAAAAAATGTCCAGATCTTTTACCTGCCACACTAAACACAAACTGGTATGTTTAAAGAAGACCTATTCCTGAGGTGTGGTTTGTGAAATATTTGGCCTGTTTGTGAGGAAGTTCAAGCCTATACATGTGACATCACTACTGCTAAAGATAATTGTTTTTTCTTTCTTTAAAAAAAAATAATTAAAAACTAGCACATGCAGCCTGTATGCTGCTTTACAGTACATGTTTTCTAGCAGCCTAGTGTGTTTTTTACATAGATAAATACAATATTTTAACTGAAATGCCATGGGCCAACACAAAAAAGACCACAGCTAAAATAAAGTCAAAATAAGTCAACTAGGCATCAACAGATGTCACTTCAAAATGTGCAGTTAAAAAGCAGCTGTGAAAAATTGCTAAAAAAAATGTGAACAATTTATTATGAATATATTTAAACTTAGTTTGATGATGCAAACTTTGTTAAGCCCTAATGCCACCATATGGTGTAGGGTGGATGGGGAATACACACCTGCTTTCCGCATTTTTCCGGCAGAGGAGGCCGGGGCTAGCCTACTTTTCCGCGGAGGTGCTCTGGCTGAAATAATAGCAGAGGAAAGATGCAACCAACTGAAAATAAAACCAGGGTCAAGCACATGCAACAAAAACATATGCAAAGATCAATGTAGCTGCAGATTTAGGTTATGGATACAAAGCAGATATTCTTGCATACCAAGATATGTAGTATATCATAATAAAATAAAAAATTATAATGGTACTCCTATCAATTTTTTACTCAAGAAAGAGCATGAAATTTACAGCAATTTCCTAGAAAAACAAAAATGATACCAATGATTTTGGATTCTTCATCACCAACTCTCAAACATGGCTGGAATAACAAGTTTTACATTCATAAACATTGATGTTCAGGAGCATATCAGCTGATTAATAAGGTTGAAATATTAAGCATTACTTGTTTCTCAGTTGCTTTCAAGGATTTTATTAAATTTTTGGAAAATTGATACGTGTAGAACATATCGTCATCACTGTAATTTAATCTTGATTGCTAGATCACATCTTGTTGCCAGCAACAGAAAATCCAGATCATGAATCCATACTATGCATCAGGATCTAGCAATCAAGATCAATAATAGCCTCTGTTCAATGACTTTTCATTACATTTGCATAGCTCACTTCTGAAATATGCATTAGCTCAGTTTTAAATATATTTTATAATCTGATTCCAATGAATGGCAATACAGTCCCATTTCACTGACTGACCAATTCTTTTTTTCACTGATTTTGGGGTTGCTACAACACAAGAATTTCAATACCAAACCAAAAAAAAAATCCTCAGGCAGAAATGATAGGAACCCCTTCCCATTTCATGGATTTAAATATCAATGAAAATGCAATTCTCCCAAAGCAACAAAACTGATACCTGCAAAAAAAGGAATCCACAGTACAATGTATCCATGTCTGTGAGATTGTAAAGGGTGTCATTCATAAGGTGATGATCTTAAAACATAAAAATATACAGATATAATGAGATTTAAAGGGTTTAATTGGACCCTTAAATTTTTACTCCAGGGAAAAATAATGCTGTAATTGAAAAGAATAAAGATGAATTATTAAACCAGGGAATGGTCAGTAATTTTCTTTGTGTAAATATGTTCCATCCACTCCCACGTCCCATTCCGACCTGATGATGGAGAAAAGCTTCTGGTCAAACAAGGGCATACATACCTGATGACGAAGACCATAATATGAGTTAAATTTCACAGCAATCCAAAGAAAACTGATAGAGTAATTGTATTTAAAAACAGTCCTATATAGTACATTAAGCTTGAAGTCAAACAGGGCAAGAACTGTTTTTACAGGAACAGCACAAAGATTTATTAACATGTGCATTTTTATGATACCAAGTCTGATGGAAATCCATAAAAAATGGCAAGATGAGTTGTGTTCACAAGATTCTGTGTCACACTGTATTCAGCTGCATGACAAAAAGGGCAATAACTCAAGAAAATGGGCAATAACTCAATAAAAATTACAAGAGCACTGCAAATGGTCAACAAGCATGTCTTCAGATGAAGACTAACAAAAGTTTAATGGTGACATCCAACTGTAAGTCAAAGGGGCAATAACTCTAATCACAAAAGCACAGGAACAGTAACTTGTTAATACATGCATCTTCAGATGATAGCCATAATATGTAACAAGTTTCACAGTCATCCATGAAAAACAAATTAGCTGTGTTCTCAAGATTCTGTCACACATCATGTAAGACACATGCACTCAATATGATGGATTAACAGATAATGCCATATAACTTTAAAAAATAAAGTTGTACATCACACACACCACATGCTCAAAATATAAGGAGTCACTGAAGCATAAATTAGAAGTCAAGATGAAACTTATGGTATAAAAGTTTAGTTCTCTCCAAGGTGGATCCATACACTAAACATGACTCTACAACAAAGAGTTCCTGAAAAAATTATCTAAAATAATGCAAACAAAACAAAGGAAAAGGACAGATGGACAGCTGGTTAGACTGATGAGGTTAACACTACATGCCCTATTCAATTTTATCTTGGATCATACAAAACTGTTAGTGACCTTTAATGCAATCAAAAGTTTCCTTAAAGTATCAAGAAGATGGTTTTCAAGGCTATGGCCAGACAAAGCAAACATAAAACAAAAACTGTAACTTGAGACTTTTCACTATAACAATACAGTAATAAAAATAAAATATAAACTGTATCAAAAGTCAACAACAAAGGGCCAGTAGATCTTTATAAATTCACAAATGTGAAATTCATAAAAAGTTTCTGCTTAATACAATTTCTAACCTGCCATTTAAATATAAGATGAAAAACAAACATAAATTTTAACTACAAATTTTTGTCCCATAATTTGCCACATATTTTTTTACATAAAGTCAACTTGGCAAAATGTATTAAATATAGTAAAGCAGTTCCTTTCTATAAACAATAAGTTGGTTGGTAGGCTGGCTTTAATCTGAATGTGAACACCATATCATGCCAAGGAAATGCTATATCATGACTATATCATGCCAAGGAAATGCTATATCATGACTATATCATGCCAAGGAAATGTAAACTAGCTGCTTTTTCCACAAAGACACACAAATGTTGACCCAAGATGGAATTTGGTTGGGTATAGAACTAACGAACCCTAGATTACGAGTCCAACATACAACCTAATGTGCTACACGTCTCCCCTACAAGCAACAAACAGATAAAAAAAAAATTAACCTAAAACTTTTTCTTAAAGTTGCAAACTCAGTAAAAATTGGGTAAAATATTTTTTAATAAGGTCAGGCATGTGCAAGTGAGATTCATAGTCCCTTTTTAAAAGCAATAAATAAAAACTTTCAACAAAAAATTTAACTTCAAACTTTTCCCCATAAATTGCAAAACAAGTCAGTATAATTGATAAAAAAGAAAGGTGAGGCACATGGTATTTACAGCACAAAATTGAAATCACGCTGCAAATTCCTTTATACAAACCATAAATAAAACCTTAAATGCAACCTTTACCTGCTGTCTGCAAAAGCAAACTTAAATGCAAACATTCATCTCTCACTTTTTTCCCAACAGTAGCCAAAAACCTTGGCTACTGTATGTTATGGAGTGGACCTTGATGAAGTTTCATCAGAATATCTGTAGTTGTTAAAAAGTGAAAGCCTGGATAAGGACCCAGGCCAGAGAGTTGCATTATTCCTTGTTGGGGCAGTGTGCATGGTTATGGTATGTGATATTTAACTGAGTCAAGTTTCATTAAAATATCTTCCATGGTGTAAAGGTTGTATCCAACATGGATACAAGTCACAGAGTTGCATTCTCCCTTGCCATGACCTTAACCTTGAGGTTGGGTGTGTGGTATGATATACGACACACCACCAAGTTATGATACATCCTTGGGCAAAGTTTCATGAAAATCACTCCAACCATTACAAAGTTATGGCTCAGACAAGCAAATGCGGACTAACGGACAGAGGGACATCATAACACAATACATCCAACACAGGCATATACTTGTGAAAATATGTAAGTGAAATTTAAATGCATAGCTCCTTCATTTGAGTCTGAAATCAAAAGCTTAAGCACAAATTTCAACCTGCTGTCTATATCCAATGCCAACAATACCAGGGTCGTAGCTTAAGCTAAAACTCAAAATGAGATTTCAAAAAATCGACAAGTTGTGGTAAAATGCCTTTTGTAATTGCTATAAAGAGAAAACATGCCTAAGACAAACAATGCTTAGCGATAGTGTCAACAAGCTTTGAGAACAGGCATCATCTTAGAACTAATTACAAACAGCCTGTTAAATATTTTTTAAAAAGCAGTAACTCTTTGAAGAGTGGAAGGAAGAATAAGTTTGTCAAAACAATCACTTGATATAAGTAATTTCTATGGCAAGCTTATCAGCACAAGAATTTAATAACAGCACAACACAAGCAATCATCAGTAACACTGGCAGGCACTTACATTCAAGTTTGACAGGGCACAGACAACAACAGACAAGATGCCAATTTTGTTTATGCGACATAAAACAATCTTTTAGTTAAATGTATAGTATTCATCAATCTAAAAATGTTGGTTAGTTGGATTTTAATGGCAATTTAAACAAATTATTTGCAAAACCATTACAAGCAAATGGGAGCTAAGTGCCTTTCAGGACACAGCGAGGCAGCTGACCAGGGCTGACCTGCACTCGAATCGAACCCATGACCCTTGGATTAGGAGGCTGATGTTCCACCATTCAAGGCACCCAATCTGAAACTTTTATATCTGATGCTGTATATTGCAACATTTTTGCTTGGTCCAAATTTTATATATTTGTTGCTTTTTAAAAATTTTGAATTTCAATATTTGCAATTCTTAACTATTGTTTGGATGACACAATGATAACTACCATGTTTTAAGTATTTAATTCTTCAGAGTTTTGTAGCCTCTTAAAAGTCACAAAAGTTGCAAAAATAAAAACACCACGGATATTTCACAATAAATGATAGGTGAAGCTCTAAACAAAAGCTCCTCAAAGGGACTAATGATCTACTGGCCAAAAAGAATTTCCAGGAATCCAAAAATTAGACCATTTCTTCTTTTTAATTGCTGAGTACAGAAAACATCTCCGATATTCTGGTGCAATAACAAGACTTTCAATACTGGAGGTCAGATCTGCCATCATTATAAGGTCCTTTATTATAACACAGTTCCTGCTATAAAGTGAGTATGGTCAGGGGGGTCATTTAATTAATTGGAAGGAAAAATGACATCACATTGTTCATTATAAGGTGATCAACATGGCATACTTAATGGCTGAGAAAGTACCACATATACTCACTCACAAGTTAAGTCCAACTGCAAACAACATAGACTCTGATCTACCACTGCATGATGCTCCTGCAGATCATGCTCTGTGTTCTTTATTCTACTGATTATTCAGAGTCTGTTCAGTTTGCAGTTGGATTCGACTAATGAATGAGTATATACGGTATTATATTTCCAACCTTTTGTTAATTCTACTTCCTCTAATAAATCTAACAATCCAATATTTCTATTAGAGTACATCTGTAACCAAGACTTATTCAGATTCATGAAGCAAGGAATGCTTTACACACACACACACACACACAGACACACTGTTGTAAGTTCCAATAAATACAACTGATGGAGAGATCGGTTGAATTTCTTATTGGACTACATGCCATGCTATGAACAAAGTCTATCATTTCTGTTAGGTACGTATATTTGAGAAAAATGCACTGTTATGCAGTTAGGTTACAGAAATTTTCTTTGTTTCTACTGCTGGGTCCTGTTACAGGCATGTGCATATTTTTAATTCCCATCTCCAATGTTAAGAAAGGTGAAAAAAATAATTATCAGGTAAGGTAATGCAAGCAAAAAACATGCACCTTTCGGGCTGGCACTAATTGTAAAAGCTCTAGCAGACAAATCCTCACTTGACATAGACGCATCATAAGTTTCATTAGAAATCCTCTCTGGACCATCTAAAGCCTTTGTGTACATGGATTTTGGACGCATCTTTTGACGACTAGTCTTGTCAGGCTTTTTCAAATATCCATCATCCTCATTTTCCTTTCTCTGCAAGTACTGTTGGAAGATGATTTCCCGTCGAGCTTTTTCTTCTCCCTTCCTCCTTTCTGTTTCATCCTGTTTAAACCTGGTGATGAAATTTCATAACTTTAGAAATAATTTTATTTTTAAACTGACATCCACACTGGTACACATGAAACAATTATCATACACACAAAAAATGATGCTTCAAACGCTGGGCATATGTGATCCTGCCAGTCCAGATGTTTGTCTATGGATAATATTGCACAACTCCACAGTTCCCAACAAAAACATGCAACCATAGGCTATAACTGGGATGATCTGAAGATGAGCACAATGGTTTTAGAATTTTGATCCATCGGGGGGGGGGGGGGGCCCCTTCCATCTATGATATATACTCAAGGCCAAGCGCACACTGCACAGACCCAGATCTGCCATTGCATATTGTGCTGGCAGATCTGAATGTATGTAATATGTTAGTACTAGAACAGTGACCCTGAGCCAACAGTGACTCATGTGACCGCAGATCAAGCTCGATGTTGTTGGTAGTTTGACTCAACTTCTAAGCAAGTATATAATTCAATAAAAAATATTAAGTCATTTCAGGTGCTTTGATATCCTACATTGTTCAAGATCTAGCCTTCCAACTCAGAATGCAAATGAGAAGGGCGTTGACAGATATGCAAAAGGATCTTAGAATTTTTATCCAACCCTCGCCCTCATCCCCCCCCCCCCCGGGAAATATGTGGATTTTAACTCTATTAAGGTCACCACCCTAAAACTACATATTCGAAAACTTATCCAAAAGTTCATAGAACATATAACTATGGATGAAACAAAGTGAGCTACCTTAACGAAGCTTTGCTACATGTAATACCAACAATTTCCAAATAAATTTGTGAAATTTTATCAGGTTTGGCAGATACAAGTTTCTTTACTTATGGTGACTCAGTACTGTAGTATTGCATTACACTAGGAGGGGCTTCAATTGCGACTTCAGTCTGTTAGAAATTTGCCTAATAAGGTTCAACAAATGCCAGTCAAAGAAAACTTTGAGTGACATATAAAGTCCAACTCAAACAAATACAATAGAATATTTTATGCTGCAATGGCCAATTGTAAAAATAAACCTTAATGAACTGCCAATTGAAACAAAAGATACACCTAAAATTTATTAAGCTATGTAATGTAACTTACAGAGCTGGAGGCAAGGCACATAGGCACTTTTTAAAAGTACAACTGACACTGAATTATAATGAAGAATGAGAAAGTTCAAGTGAAGCCATAACAAGAAAAACCTGGCGACCATAAGGCCATACAGGTTAAGACACCTGTATTACTAAAGGAATAATTTGTCGATATGCAGCAGTCCTAAAAGTTTAATGAGTTACCATATGTACTCACTTTCAAGTCACTGTTGTTGTATAATGTACTAGCAGAGCAGTGTCTATGTTGCTTGTTCTACTGATTATTCCTAACAGACTGCATAGACCCAGAACTGCAGGTGTGTTATGTATATACGGTAGAAGAATGAGCAAAGTAATGTAGAACAATTTCAGTGCATGACTTAATGTTGCACGACTTGTGATCTTCACAGCTGCCCCGGGTATTCTTACACAACCCTAAAAAATTCATCTATTTCATAAAATAGTTGCGATAATTTAAAAATTACTATACAGATGTTCAGAAACAGCTAGTAAATAATGTACAGAATGTTTTGACAGGTTCTTGTTAACTGATTGATATATGCAATGTCCATGAACTTTTGTGTCAACCCTTGCCATGTATTATGCTTACTGAGCACACAAAAAAAAGACACAAATTCATATATGTGACTGATATGGACTCTTAGGTTTATCTGACTGATATGGACCCTTAGGTTTATCTGATATTTACTCTAAGTTTATCTGATATGGACTGTTAGGTTTATCTGGCTTATAAGGACTCTTAGGTTTATCTGACTGATATGGACTCTTAGGTTTATCTGACTGATATGGACTCTTAGGTTTATCTGATATTTACTCTTAGTTTATCTGATATGGACTGTTAGGTTTATCTGGCTTATAAGGATTCTTAGGTTTATCTGACTGATATGGACTCTTAGGTTTATCTGACTGATATGGACCCTTAGATTCATCTGACTGAAATGGACTCTTAGGTTTATCTGACATGGACTCTTAGGTTTATCTGACTGATATGGATAGTCAGGTTCATCTGACAGATATGGACTCTTGGGTTTATCCATATCCTCACTTGAGACACTGTTAAGGCAACCAAAATGTACTGGCTGATATCATGTGATTTTTCCACACAAAAGTCCAAGTCAGAAAAGGTTTAAAAACTCCCAATTTTTCCCCCTGAAGAATCAGATTATTCCCATTTAATCTTTTGTGCTATTAAACTTTATAACAGGCTTATTGTCCTTTTTGTCTCAAACATATATCATTTGTTGGATGCCAGTTTTCGAAAATTTTATAATCATCAATTTAATCATCCAGATGTTCTAAATGAAAAAATATGTACAGTTTACAGCATCTGAGGTACTTCTGCAAAACTTAGCCTGGTTCCTGACAAACTCCATCTAATCTAATATGAAACTTGGATCCAAATCAAACACGAACAAGCCAGAACTGGGACTTTATTTTGTATTTCTATGTTCTTTTTGCTATTATTCTGCAAGTCAAATCATAAGGGTTGGCAGGTCTGGAATACAGTGCTTCAAATAAAGCACATATCAAGGTCCAATACAGCAAACAATCCATATACAAATTTGAATAAGAAACTAAGGCAAATGTTATTTAAGAACTGAATTTCATATTTTATGACATTCTTTTGCTTCTTCAGTCACAAAACTTAAAAATCTATTACACACGGCATGAATGACTGTAGTGAAGCAAATTTTATTTCTGTATGTTATGTAATAGATTTATAAGCTTTATGACATGAATCCATAACATATTAAGTTCAATCTTGTAATAACATGTAATAACAATTCTTGCAATAACATGTAATAACAATTCTTGTAATCACATCTATTGAAATAACAACAGTTCTCAAGAAATAAATAACAGAACCATATTTTAGCCATTGTTTACAATTCTTGTCAAAGCACACAAAAGGGGCACATGATGCTCTCTACATTACTTGATATAATTTAACTGGTCTAAATACCTGGTAATAAATAGTGAATTATAATTCAGTTCAATCAAATTCATTTATATTTGACTTGTAAGATATAAAGATGCATTGAAATAATGATCTTATAAAATTGGAATAGACACTTCTGAAACTGTCCCTATGTAGTGTCCTCAATATCCATAAAAGAAAATTCATATTTATGTACTCTTTCACCACTTCATTTTTTACCTGACCATCATAATATGTGTTTCTGCTCTTTATGGTTAATCAGCGCAAGGAGATAATGGTCTGGACATGTGTCATAGAGGTTAGCTGTACAGTTTCCAAAATATGTGATTTAACTGAGTGAACATTGTGTTGACCAATTATATATATATATATGTATATATATATATATATAGATATATAGATATATATACACACACACTCTGCAACTGCTCTATCTATTGCACCTTGTAAAAATTCCCAGCTTTCCCAAACTTAGCCATTCTTTGCCCTAAAAACTGGAAGAAACCTACTGTACTCCCAATCTTTTCACCATTTTTCCAGTAGTATGGGAACCATGTATTTGTTGCAACTGATGCAAAACCCACCTTTCTTCCTCCCGTTTCCTTGCCAATTCTGCCTCTTTCTCCATTCTCTTTTTTTCTTGTTCCTCCCTTCTCCTTTGCTGCATCTGAACCAGCTTTTCTTTTTTTCTCTGCATGTCCAAGTCATCCTTTTTATTGAAATATAATTATTTAACATGGAAAGACAATTCTGGGACAGCTTTATATGAGTGGAGAGTGAAACCTGCATTAACTGTCACCTCTATACAAAGAACACCTGAACAAAATTGGTATCTATTGGATTGCTCAACAAACTTCATAATGAAATCTTTCTTTGATAATGATCATCTGACATTAAAAGACATACTTACTTTTGTTACTGTAAACTATTAAAAAGATAATGTCATTCATGCAGCTTTTTACATAACTGTTTTAACCAAGCTTTGAAACATGACTGCATTCCATAACAGTGTCATAATATCATTAGTAAGTCATGAACTTCGAGGCCCTAAAGTACTGTCAGAGTAAACTTACAGGTATGAATTCAAATTGCATGTGAGAGACTTACTATAAATTATACCTGTCGGTATAGGGTATCCAAGACCAGGCTGAATGGATGGTGGTTATCAGGAAAAGAGTAAAATGGCCATCTAAGCAAGCAGAGACAATGAAATCACGATATATTAACAGGAGGAGGTTATGAATTTGTGTGTTATTCTTATCTTGTCTACCTAGTCATTTTCTGACATCTACATACTAAACTCTAAAGGAAATACTTATAATTCACTGTTTTAAGTTGTTACCTTAACAACTGGACTTTCATCTTGTCCTATCATGAAACCAACTCCCGGTGTGTGTTGCTCTGACAGAACAGAATCGTCCTGCTGTAATCCAGCTTTGTCCAGTTCCTGAACAGTTTCAAATGGTTTTTCTTCTGGCTGTGGCACTACTACTTTCTGTTCAGGAACACTTGCCTTCTCCTTGTGAGCTTTCATCTTTGGCTTTTGTCTCCTGGGTGAATCTGCACCAATGGAAACAAAAAAGCCACCTCCCTCAGGTTTTGCCATTGGCAGCTGTTCACTATCAATTGGAACTGAACTATCGCCAAGTCTTTCTGATTCACTAGAATCACATGAAGCCTGATCCTGTGTGTACTGCAAGTCTTCTACTTCTTGTTCAATAGGACGAGTCTTGGGTTGTAAGTCTTGATTCAGAATTTGCATTGCTGTTTCCACTGATGAAGAAGACTCCTGGGTAGTCTGAACAAGTTCTGGCCTATGTTGGAAACCATTTCCAGAGTAAGGAACTGCTGATTCAGCAACATGAGATGAAGGCATCATGGAATGTTGAGGATGACTTGAAACCGTGTGTGTAACATCAGAATGAAGAGATGGCTGATAAGGGGGCACTGGCTGTGAGGGTGATCCGTACATGGAATGAGGGTATGGCTGGTTGGGAGGAGAAGTCAAATGCATTGTGTGTGGAGAATACCCATGTGGAAACATCTGACTAGGACCGTTAGGATACATATGGGATGGTGAGTGCTGATATGGGGGTATCCCTATATGCTGTTGTGCACCTGGCCCCATAATGTACCCTCCATAGTGGCCACCTGGCTGCATACCAAGACTGGGTGCAACATGACCATACTGGTTTGGACTGGGGTAAATTGGTCCCGTTATATGGGAAGGACTTTGTAAAGCATACGGCTGAAATTCATGTGGATAAGTTGGTGGATGTGTCATGGTGTTGGCTTGAGGCTGAGACATCATACGTACATGTGACATAACAGGTGGAATCACGTGACCTTGACTCTGAATATATGGCCTATCAGGAAATTGACCTGCATCGGTATGTGCTGGATAACCAATGTATTCATGTTCACTTCCTTGAGAAAAGTTCTCTGGAGCCGCAGGTAATGTCTTTTTTGTCACTTCCAAAGGTTTTGTTGGTGATCGTGATCCTGATCTAGATCGTGTGCAGGACTCTACTGATTCTGATCTGGGAGGTGAAACTTTTGGAGAAGAAACCTTACTTTTTGCACCAGTTGACACATCTGATACTGAGCTTTGTATCTTTTCTTTTTTCAGGGACAGTTTCATGATTTCACCCTGTAAGTCTGTTAAGCTTCTGTTCAACCTATCTAAGGAGCTACTGTATTCATCATAATTATCACCCTTCTCTGTTCCACTTCTAGACATGTCTTTCTCTACTGATGACTGGGAACTAGACATTCCAGAAGATTCACTCTGATCAGATGCAACCGGCTTAGGACCTACATCTTCATCATCTTTAAACCATTTCTTCCTAACATTTTCTATTGTCTGCTGAATGTCTTCTCTTGAGAAAGCACGAGACGACTTGACCTGTCGGGTTGGTGATTGAGGTGGGGTCTCAAATTCATCTTCTTGAGTTGATCTTGAAGAGTCAGTTGCGGCCTCTATTTGCTGTTCATTACTTCTCTCTCTGAACGATAATTGCGACATGGAACCTTGTCCTGTTGACGTTGACAGTTCGCTTCTTGAAAGGCTACTTTCATCAGTCTCTTCAGAACCATCTTCTTCCATCGGCTTCTCCTTTGGTTTAGCAACAACGTGCAAAAAGGCAGCTTTCCCCAGCCGTTGTCTCATTTTCTGTTGTTGAATTTCAGCCTGTCTCTTCTTCTTCTCAATAGATTTTCTTTTCTCTTCCAGTTTTAACCGAATCTTCAACAGCTCTGCAGGGACTGGCTGAGACACATCACCTCCTCCATTTTCCAGATTCTGACATGCATCCTCAGGACTGGAATTGCTGGTCTGCACATTTTCTTGCCATGTTGTCTGATTTGGCAGAGGTGCAAATGTTGTCCTCTTCTCAACTTTTTTGGGGCAACTTTCTTTCAGTGGACTTCGTAGTCCCTCTGTTCCATGTTGCATGTATACAAAACCAGAATTATCAAAGGTGCCTAAATTTTCCTTCAGTCTCTTCATTTGTGCAAAGCTTGTCGTATTTTTAACCTTATCTGGATTATCTAATATTTTTGTGGGTTGATCACTCACCATAACTGGCTTCTGACTTCTATATGCCTCTGGTGTAGCTGTCGCCTGTACCTTACTGAGTATTGTATCACACTGTCTTTTCATTTCATCAGATTCCCTAGTTTTATGATCTTTGTGAATTTTACGAGACTCGTGGTCCGAGAAATCTCCCGAGCTTCGACTACTGACACTCCCTTCCCGAGAGGCTTTAATATCACTATCGTCACTCACAACAGGTATCCCAGCAGCCCTTGCTGTCTCGGGAGTGTGAATGTGATCAGCAACTGTATAACTGTGTCCTGTTTCCTTTGACACATCGGACCTATGGCTCTCAATAATCTGTGAATCTCCTATGCTACCAGTGATCAAAAATGCTTCAAATCCTTTCCTTTGCTGGGTCCCTGGAGTTACCTGCCCTTGTACAGGTGGAATTAAATATTCACTCCTTGCAGTCAATTGATCCTCCGGTAAAGGAGTTATTCTATCATCATCAAAATTTGAGCCACTTGATTCTGATTTAATTTCATCAGAAAATGTTTCTACACCAGGTTTTAAAATTTTTGAAGATCTTTTTGATTCATCATCTCCCCTTTCTTCTTCCTTTGTATGATTATTTGTTTTCTCCTTTGCTGGCTTAATCCTTGCTGGCAACAGTGGCTCTATGTTATCTCCCTTTGATTTTGACTGTTCAACACTAGATGTCCTTGAAGGTACACCTGAATTTACACTCTCAACTTCCAAATAATCTGGATGTGAAGAGTCTCGAATATCTGGAGGACACAAATTTTCAGATTTAGAATATGTGCGTGCCGAGTCTGTCCTAGGAGAAGTTTCAAATTCCCCTAAATCTATACTTTCACTTGAAAAACTTTCGTTGAGCTCTGAATCAATGCTGACATTAGCTAGTAAGCTGCTTCCCTTGCTAAGGGATGTAGTGTCCATGAGTCCATTCTGCTCTTTAGGACTGAAAAAGAAAAATGGATGAAGTCAGAAAAAGACTCTTTTAAAAATGAGGGTAAATCTGAATCAGTAACTCTAACAATTATGATAAGGATACCATGAAGGACAAATCATACGCATCCTAATGTTTAATACTTCTCTATGTTTAATATGCCTCTATGTATGCACTAACATGGCATGGCTGACTCTGAATATTATTGATCAATCAGTCCCAGTGACCTCGACCTTTGGTCAAGATATGCAGTCTAGAACAAATCTTACTATGCAGAGATCAGTACATTATAATTAGTCTCGTCATGTCTCTGACTGTTGAGTTTAAGACACTAAACTCTATAGGCTTCTTTATTACTTAAAGAACAAAACTTTGCAAAAAAAAAATTTTCAAGTTACAATGAACTTGACCTCTGATCTTATGACCCCAAAATCAACAGGTTTCTCCCATATCTTAAAAGCCAACCCTCCACACACTTTGGTTATGAAATAGTCTAGAACTAAAGTTATTATGTTGAAAACATTTTCCTTTCTTCAATCAGTGACCTAGACTTTAGACCTTGTTACAGCATCTATAGGTTTCTTTCTTATAGAAAGTGTAAGTCATATAGAAAGTCTAAGTCACATAGAAAGTGTAAGTCATCTACAGACTTTGGTGAAGGTACTTAGCTGAGAACTGAAATTTGTTTGCAGAAGCCATTATTCAGCTAGTAACCTTGACCTGTGATAATCTCCCCTTCCTCTGAGCCCCCCCCCCCCACTGAGTAGGCTTCTAAGTTACTCCAAATGCAAGCATGCCAAAAGTTCAGTCAACATATGTGACAAAAACTAATGTAATCATGTTGAAATCATTTAACATTTTTAGTCAGAGTAACTTGGACCTTTGACCTCAAAATCAATAAGCTACTTCCTTACCCCAGGTGCAAGCCATCCACAGTCTGATCTAGATCTGTGATTTAGAACAAAGTATTCAGAACGAATGTTATTGTTAAAAAGATTATTTTTTTGTGAGTCTCAGTGACCTTAAGGTTTGGTCTTTTCACCCCCAAATCAACAGACTTCTTCATTATCCTAGGTGTAAGATGTAAACAAAGTCTGAGATCCAAGTCTGTGATTTGGAACTAATGTTATTCAGAGGAAACCACTTTTCTTCTTTCAGTCATAATGACCTTGATCTTTGACCTTGACCTCTGACTTTTTAACTCAAAGAGCAAGCAATCCACAAAGTTTGGTAACAGTATATGTTGGAGAACTTGAGTTACTATCGTGCTGAAACGAAATAGGAAACAAAGAGCCGGATGGATGGACAGATAGAACATAGAACCCAGTTCTGCCTTTTGGGAGGTGTATAAAAAAAACCCCAGGAATTCAGGCCACTCCAGTGGCCCAGTGGTTGGAGTGTCTGCCTTGGATACAGGAGGTTGCGGATTTGAACCCTGGCCAAGCCATAACAAAGATCAATAAAAATGTTACTAACAGCTGCCTCACTTGGCACACAGCTTTAAGAGGTTAGTGTTATGACTGGTCAGTCTGGTGTCAGAATAATGTGACTGGGTGGGACATCATACTACATGTCTGCGGCATGATGCTCCAGTGCTAGACATCACTATAAACTGCCACACTGCAGACATCATAATGATATTACTAAAAAATTGTTAAAGCTACATTAAAAATTCACATCACACCCCCCCCCCCAGAAATTCAGCTAAGCGTTATGCTTTGTACCTAATGTCATTTAGTGATATATTTTGAACTTGTCATTCTCATCAGATACAACTGAAACACTTCATAACCAACATTTAAAACAGATAAAGAAGATGACTTTAGGGCAAAAATGCTGAATCTCATATCAGTGAAACAGCTGAGCTAGATAACAAACTTGGTCTCTCCAGTAGTATCTGTCAATCAACTATTGCATAATGGAAAATAAGACATTGATCAAAATGCCAACTAATGTGTAATGTTACTGCCTAACTACATATGAACTGGTAGGGTTTGGATAGCTGGACAAGAGTCAGTGAGTCTTCAACTTGGTTGTCATTTTTATCTGTTTGCTATTTCACTTGTAGTAAATCATTTAGTTATTTTTCCTGGGATTGTTTTTTATCTACTTCCCTTTAAACTCATTATGGGCTATAGTCACATGTATGGGAAAAAAAGCTGCCTATGATCTATTGAAGTGCAATAACACTCTTGTGGCTGTCATTCAGAAACATTATTAAAATTAATTTATTTTCAAACAATGTAAAAAATTTCATATTCACTACCACTGACCAAAACTTTCTCTAATGTTTAAATTTAAAAAGGAATTTGTATGGGCTGCAAATGAATGGCACTAGGCTAGCATTAGGTTAGCCATCTAACTGGGTCACAAATGAATTGTGTTATGTTAGCATTAGGCTGACAATATAACTAAGGGTTATCAATGAATGGCACTAGGCTAGCATTAGGTTAGCCATCTAACTGGGTCACAAATGAATTGTGTTATGTTAGCATTAGGCTGACAATATAACTAAGGGCTGCAAATGAATGGCATTAGGCTAGCATTAGGTTAGCCATCTAACTGGGTCACAAGTGAATTGTGCTAGGTTAGGATTAGACAGCCAATATAACTATGGGCTGCAAATGAATAGTGCTATGTGGCAAAAGCTAATGGTCAAGAGAAATAACTCACTGTGAGCAATGCATGCAAATTTGGTTTCACTCACAAAAGTACTTGCCAACTGACTCAATGGAAACAGAAGCATGGATAATCAAGAAAAACAGTCAATTTACCTTGACAGTCAATACCTGTCATTTGTTAGATAGAGTTTAAATATACATTTTCAAGTGGCTAGTTATGTTTATCTGGTAATCTTTGAAGAGCATGGTTAAATAAACATACAATTTTGTAATGCTATACCAACTTGATGTGAGTGTTTGTCTGTAATGCTAAAAATTTCCATGAAAGAACAGGCAATTTAGTACTGACAAATTGCCTTTTTCACTAATAATGCCAATTATCAATATTATCAAATGTAAACCAGCTGTACTCAAACATCTTAATTACACATGCTGGCTACATCAGATTTTTTTTTATTGTTATAATACTCTTGCTGCAGTTATTCTGTCAGTAGTTTATTCATTTGTAAATTGACTATCTGCAAATAACACACTCTTCTCTTTGTTAATGTTTTATGAAAGCTTTGAGCTAGAACTCTTTGTGTCCTAAAAATCTGAATATAGAGAAACAAGGTTTTTGTTGCTGTTGTTTTTTGGTTTAATGCCATTTCTCAGCACAAGATAGGCTATACATGTTGGCCAGTATAACTGGCAGAGGGAGAACCCAGGAAAACCTGGGTAAGAACCATCGACCAATGGTAAGCAAATGGCAAGTTTTCTCACATTTCCATATAGGCTGAATCAGAGGCTCAAACCCATGTGGACTGAGGTGAGATGGCACTGATTTATAATGGGAAGCACTTTAGACCACTTGGTCACCAGGGAACCCTAGATGATAAAGCATATAAACCTGTTACCTTATTTATCAATTATGTAATCCAATGAGCCAAGTGTACACAATGACAGATTTGGGTGATCTGAACAGGGGACAGATCTGACAGCAAGTGACCAGCAAGACAGGTCCTTGAACACTGATACTCATGCTGCAAAAGATAACAGGTTAACATTTTTTTTTTTATGTCATGGGAGGCTACTCAAATTTAGGCAAATTATTTTAACTAAGTGCATGTTTATCTCCCTTACAGTATTGTGCCTCCAATATATCCAATATATGTAATACATGTACTCACATCTCTGGCCATGCTATCACTGACTGCTTCACAGGACTGCGATCATGTGATGAGAAAGAATTTGCCCTCCTTACACCTCGACTAGATTCTGCAAGACAAGACAAGAAATACATTTTTGGTCACAATGATAATATCGCAGTGGAATACTTTTAATTTCCATTTTTTGGAAAAGTGGGAGGTCCAACAGTCTTCTGACAAGTTCATTTCCTTGGTTAACTGGGAAAATTGCAAGTCCCAGACCTTGGACCACCACTATTTTCGTGCCAGGCTGGTACCAATTTTTATGAAGACTTTGGTACCAATTTTGCATCAACTCTCCGACTTAAGTTAGTTTAAGTCTTCAAACTGAAAAGGAATTTTCAGCATGCAACTGAAATGCTGTCCTGTTATTATTATAATAAAAGTACAGATGCACCAGCTGAGGGACCTGGTAAGTGAACAAGTTACCAGTGGTACCTGGTGCCTCAACAGTGTTCATGCATTGATGCATCAATCTTGTATCTAACTTGCAAAAACGTTAGCACAAACATTTAATGTGTGTGTGTGTAATTTGGATTTTTAACGTAGCTTTAACAATTTTTCAGTCATATCACTACGATGTCTGCAGTATGGCAGTTTATAATGACACCCAGTCACATTATCCTGGCACCAGGCCGGCCAGTCCAAACACTAACCTCTTAATGCTGAGCACCTAGCAAGGCAGCTGTTAGTACCAATTTTGTAAGTCACTGGTATGGCTCAGCTGGGGTTTGAACCCGCGACCACCTGTATCTGAGGCGGATGCTCTAACCAAATGGCCACCAGAGAGGTATGTATGTATGTATGTATGTATGTATGTATTAGCATTAAACAGTATATGACAACAATGGCTTGGCTATGTGGCTTCAATTAAAAGTAAAGTTTTTAAAATATAAAAATAAAGCTGCACAAAAACTCTAGGGAAATAAACCCTTCCAAATAAATGTACACATAAAGTACAAGGTAAATATAAAAGGTAAAGATGATAAATTATGTAAACCAGCAAAATGTATATAAAAGAAATATAAAGGTAAATAGTAAAAAGTCCTTAAATTATACGTTCATAATATTCTATATAAACTGCATTTATTCGAAGTTTTAAAAATTTCTCAAATCAGTGATACATGTGCTTCTTTATGATAACTGAGTCAATAAAGTTTTAATAAAGTGATAATATTTACCTCGGAGTTGTAAATTGTCTATTTCAAGATGATGCTGTGCTGCTAAATGCTGCTGACGCTTTTGTAATAATACCTGTCTTTGTGGCGGTACAGGCCTAAATAGAAAATAAGACACTGGGTCAGTAAATTAAATCAGACAACACACATAAATAATGTGTAACTTACTAATTAATGTTGCATAATCCATTTTTCGCAGGCTTTTGCATGACACTGGTTAAAAAACATAAGGATCCATTGGCCCAGTTAGAAAATTACAATTTTCACCCCCTCAGAAAAACCTCTGAATCACACAGCTTAATACAAAAATACATGTATAAAAGTCAATAATATTGATAGCCTCAATATTATTGTGTGAAATGTCATGTCTATAGCTTATTTCTGTGAATCTTCTAACACCAGTTGTTAGTAACTGAACCAGTCTACTCTCTCTTTCTTAGATAGCTTATACGAATTGATGAGTTGGAATGAAGTGCTAGCAGGGTCTACACAATGAGTCAATTCTGGCAAAATACGTCACCTCTGAGTGTGTCAATGTATCTAAACATACCCAAAATTTAAGTTCACTGTGCCCTTCATTGATTTAACTCCATTCTTTCTAAACACCTTTTGTTTCAATATAATGCATTAGTAATCAAGTAAACATGGACTTTTGTGTCAATTTTCCCTTCAAAGACAAAGGTACATAAGTTAGAAAAAAAATTCTCCACAATAAATTTTGCTGCCAATTTGTTAATCAATACCAGAATGTACACAGCCGTATTATGGAATTCCCGCCAAAACTTTACATGTGATTCTTGAAAATAAATAAATAAATAAATAATTAGTGAAAAATTTAATTTTTGTAGCCCAATCTAAAGCAAACACTAAAAACAAAAAGAAAATAGCTCATTGCACTGTTTTAAGGATAGGCATCAGGACCTTAATACTTTCTGATGAAATGACTGATTTTCAGCTGCTTCCTGCATTTGTCAGGTTTTGCTTTTAGCAAAGTCAATTATATTCCTCAAATACAATCAGAACACAATCATCATCATGAGGCACAATCCACTTTACTGCACACTCTAAACCTTGGATTGCTTCTTTTGCTTTCAGTGCTTAGTGCTAAGATATAGTGTTTTCACCGTCATTATTGGAATCGTCCCCAATGGCAGCATCACCATTGGTTTTATTTTCAGCATCAGAAACAATGTCTAAAACAGCCAGTTGAGCCAAAAAGGAATGAATTGCTTTAAACACAGGGTATTGCCATAAATTAACATGGTCTAACAGCATGGTGAACCAAAAAGGAATGAATTGCTTTGAACACAGGGTCATGCCATAAATTAACATAGTGTAATGGCATGGTGAGCCAAAAAGGAAAGAATTGCTTTGAACACAGGGTCATGCCATAAATTAACATGGTGTAATGGCATTGTGAGCCAAAAAGGAAAGAATTGCTTTGAACAGTGTCATACCATAAATTAACTTGGTCAAACAGCCAGGAGAGCTAAAAAGGAAAGAATTTCTTTAATGCCAACCCTGACGAGTCCATCTCAGTAAGGCAGATGATTTGTTTCTGTAAGATTGACCAGTTTTCAGTAAGGTGTAACAAAATATTAATAACTGCTGTTGCAAAGCTGGAAAACATAATTAAAACTTCAACGCAGCAATGATGAACATTATGTTCAACTGAAATGTTTGTAAAGTATGCGTAGACTTTATTTACCACTAGTACAGTTACACAAAGTTTAGTTCCAAACCCTATGCAACTCAATGGCTTGTTGATATCTCTCAACTTGACATAATTCTTGGAAATTCTTTTCCATTTCACATGATGATGGCAATCATATCTCCTGCCACGAGACACACTCAAATTGGTACGTGATGTCCAATAAATGTAATCGTGTCCTTTCCATCTTTTATTCATAAGAATCTGAATACTCCTTTTATTCTTCTGTGTTGATTATCAACATTTTTCTAGAAGCTTATTTTCCCTTTCGTCTTAAACATGCATTACTTTCTGGATGCCATTTTCAAAAATTCTATAATCAACAGTTTGATCATGCAGATGCTTTGCATGAACAAATATGTGCAGTTTAAAGCACCTGGGGTGCTGTTGTAAAGTTAGTCTGGTTCCCTGACTAATTTCACTAATTCTAAGATGAAACCCGATCCAAATAAAACATGGATGAACCAATTATCCGGATTTTCGACTGATCATTTTTCCATAGTTTTTGCTTGTATGCCTTAAGTCCGTATTTTAAGAGTAATTTTCATATGACTTAAGGTAAAATCGTAAGGGTTGGCAGGTCTGTTAATGGCATGAGAATCCACTCACATCATTTACATGTACACACAAACATGCCTACCACAGTTCAGTTGTTTATGATGAGCGAATTTTGCACAATCGTGCTAACAAGGAATTCACAAAAACTGACTAAGTTCAACAATTTCTGAAATATATTAAAATGGAAAAATAAGTGCTTTAGTACTTTGAAAATCACACTAGGTCATCTAGATCTGCAAACAAAGATTCTTACTAAATTTCTCTTTTCTACATCAAGTAAATTTTTATCATTGTACTAACAAGTCTTTTTGAGGGGAAGTGTTAAGCATATACAATTTATATGGTGTACCTGACTGTTATCATGTCATGACTGAGGATTGCGAAAAAGGAGTTTTTGCCTACCTAATTTTGGTCATGATTTTAAGAAGTAAACAGTGTATTTACTAGAATTTGTGATAAAGACCTGACCTTGTTTATGAGTTAGTTAAATTATTCACTGGAATTACAAAGTGCTCATTGACTTTTCAACTAAAGCACTACTGCTACATCAAGATAGTCAAGACCCTTGGTAAAACACGACATTCAAAATTATTGGAATTCATTCAGAACATTCTATACTTTTGGACTTGTAACAGAATATTTAAGATATTTTTGTGTGATTTAATTCACAATACTGTGTCTTTTGAATTTTCACTTTGTATTCTGGGCAAATAATTTATTTTTTGATTTTAATAAACTTACTGGTTTTGCTTCTTTCTGTTACAAAGTTTAAGACCATAGAGTTGCAACAAGGTGTACAGATGGACAGAACCAAATCAAGATGCCCTTGCTTGAAGCAGTGTGACGTTCAGATCATAGCACTGATTATGAATGATGATGACACCCCAAAGAAGTGATATGAGCTCCTACTATCAGGCATTTAATATCATCTTATAAAATTTCTTTTTAAGAAACGTGAAGCTGGGCCTACCCTGTTGAGCCTGCCCGGTGTATATCTGGAGTACTACTGGAACGCAGGTCCTCAGTTCTTAATTTCTGAAAGCTGTGCTTAGTAGCATTGCTTATAGGTATATTTGGCACAGCAAACTTGGCTGATTTAGGAACTGTAAGACAAAAGGAAATTTCTGAAATACAGTTATTATTATCTTGCACAACAACATGCCAAAGTCAATATTACCAAGCATTAACATCATGCCAAAGTCAATATTATCTAGCATTAACATCATGCCAAAGTCAATATTACCTAGCATAACATCATGCCAAAGTCAATATTACCCAGCATAACATAATGCCAAAGTCAATATTACCTAGCATAACATCATGCCAACATCAATAATACCCAGCATAACATAGCGCCCAAGTCAATATTACCTAGCATAACATCATGACAAAATCAATATAACCTACAGAGCTGTGCACCCCCTTATAATGCTTTTCAGTATTTTCAGGGATATTTTCAGTATTTCATGTCAGCTTTCAGTATTCTTCACAAGTGCACACCAATAGAAATGCACAACATTACCGATGCATCTTGTATCCGAACTGTTAATACAATGATCCATACTGCAAAAATGATGCGAAATATTTTCTATTTAAAATATTTAAAATAATTAACAGTTGAAAATAATTTATTAATGATCATCGGTGTTGAGCTTAGATGCTGAAGGTTACAGCAAAGCAGTGTCAAGTTCAGTGCTACATGTATTCGGGAATGAGGATCATTGACTTGTCTCATTCATTTCATAGTAGGCACTTTTCAACTTCTGTAGTTGTTCAACTGAGTGCTGGCATTAGGATTCAAATGGATAACCAGGTTTTAATTTAATAAGCAAAAATGCTTCTAGAGTGTCGTCTCCCATTGACGACCTCTACTCTGTTCTGTTCTTACACGCTGTGGAAAAGATTCTCTCACAGTGGGCATTACTGTGGGGAATGGCCAATATTCCTCGCATTATAACTGAAAGTTCACTCATCATTCTTATTGCCAACTGCAGCCCAGGTTTCATCCATTCTTTGTCTGGTGCAGGTGGATAGGTATGTATATTGATATATAGCAAGCTGCTCAAAAATATTACCTATTATAGTATCATGCCAAAGGCACACAGCAAACTTATGGGGAAAAAGAAAGTCTGTTTAAATGATACTAATTGACATTAGATCACATGGAAGAACAGGTATATTGCTATTCATGGTCCTTTTTACTTCTGCAAAATTATTGCTCAACAAGATCTTTATAAATATGTCCAAAATTTTCTCAACTAGAAAATCTATATTAGCATTTGAAACATTACTGTAAGACTCAAACTGATTTCCTTTAAAAACCATTTACAACAACAGTTTCAATTATTATCACCAGAGGAACAATACTGTAAGGGAGATAAACATGCACTTAGTTCAAATAATTTGCCTAAATTTGAGTTGCCTCCCTTGACATAAAAAAAAAACTAAAAAAAACTAAAAAACAATTGACCTGGAAAACCTGTAGAGCTTTGCTTTAAATAATTTTAGTAAGACTAAAATGTTTGTTAGTAGCACAAGCTATATTTGGCAAAAGTGTATGGACACTATGCCATAAGCCAAGGAGTGATTGAAATCAATACAAACCAAAAAAAAATAATAATAATATTCATAAACATAACATCTATGAAACTGCATTAATAATAAATCAGTACACATTATGATTATACAATTCAACTTATTTAACAAAGGTCATGTCTAACTAATCCAGTGCCTTGTCTGTGTTCAGTGCCATGATATACTTTAAACCAATTCACACTCTTTTTGCATTACTGAAACTATTCAGTATTTTCCCACTGTTAATATAGGTAAGGTCAGATAGTAGCCAAGCAGTATGTGCTATGTTTTAGAAGTTCCATTCACAACTATGCAACATAGAACTGTTTTTGTTTTATAGAAATAGCGCTGGCCATAAACTGATGGAACAGTAGCCAAAATTGAGATCACTGAAGAAGCTGTTAGATGCCAATGTCTGCCATTTCATGGCCTCTACAAAGAGTAAAGTGGATCAAATTTATTGACCATGTTACCACCCTGGTTTTTATTTTCACCGAGGAGAAAATGAAATTACAAATCTGGAAGAACTGCCACTTGAAATAACAGAAACATATACATAAATCTGGTACAATCTAGAGTTAACTTACACCTAAAACCTGAGATCTGATCGTTTAAAGCAAAAGAATTTGCTTAAATACAACAAGATTACTTGCAGAAATTTTGATGATTCATCTACAAAACAAGAAAGAGCAGATTTATTTTCACTGCCATGAAGACTTAAATGGCAAAGCAATATTTACAGTTTTATTTATGCCACCACTTTTTAGTGCTATCATAAAGACCTAAGTATGAATGGGATACATTCAGTTTTATTTATGCCACCACTTTTTAGTGCTATCATAAAGACCTAAGTATGAATGGGACACATTCAGTTTTAGGTTCAAAGTATATAATAAATAGGTTATTGAATAAATAGGTTATTGAAATTTGTGCTAAACAAAAATATTCATGTAGACTCCTCGTTTTGGCAGGCTTGCTTGCAATCTCACTGACCACTTCCAAAACAAATTGTCCACAAGAATTTATACAGTACAAGTTCAATAATCCAATAGGAGTATTTAATGACATTATAAATGTAAAGTGAATCACTTAAGGGGTTAATATAAAAGTGAATCAGGTAAGGCTTTAGTAAGCCACAAGCAATGGGAAAAAAAAACTTTCTCCAAAAATGTGTCCCTGTTATATATGGAAATCTTGACCCCATAGCCACTCCTTTGGGCAGGAGTTGGACTGAGAGAAAAGGAGAATGAAACAATGTTCCATTAAAAATATGAAGTGACCTGAATAAAGGGTTAATGAACCACAAGTGCTGAAAAAATTAACCAAAGCCCTCTACTGACATCCACAGTCACAATGGACTAATGGACAAACCCATATACCAGAAGCCCCCATTGCTGGGGGATAATCTAAACCATCTCTCTCTCTCTCTCTCTCTCTCTCTCTCTCTCTCTCATAACTACAGGTCATTTTGGTTCATTTTTTATCTACTTTAAAGGGACTCGTGAAAATAAATTGCAACAGATATTACAAGTGACAAGGTTTAGGAGGCCAGAAATCATAAACCTATGTGTTAAAAATTACACAAAATACTTGTTTCACAATGATAAATTCCCAATTCTAAGGAAGTGGGCTCCAAAAGCATTCTGGAATTATCCCTGAAGGTACTGTTAAGGTAATATCATATCATGTGAATTTGTGTACAAACTGTACTCCAGTCATACTGCCAGTCAAACCCAAACATGTCAATGTCAAATCTGATGGTGAGGGTCAAAGCAATTTGTTTGCTGGATGGTAGGAAAAATAGTTGTGTTAACACAGCAGAAATGGAGGTTGCTTTTTGTGCCAATGTGACAGGTATACTTTGATATCTTCATTTTTGTGCCATTGTGACAGGTATACTTTGATATCTTCATTTTTGTGCCACTGTGACAGGTATACTTTGATATCTTCATTTTTGTGCCATTGTGACAGGTATACTTTGATATCTTCATTTTTGTGCCATTGTGACAGGTATACTTTGATATCTTCATTTTTGTGCCATTGTGACAGGTACACTTTGATATCTTCATTTTTGTGTCATTGTGACAGGTATACTTTGAGATCTTCATTTTTGTGCCACTGTGACAGGTATACTTTGATATCTCCATTTTTGTGCCACTGTGACAGGTATACTTTGATATCTTCATTTCTATACCTGTGACTTAAAAGTTATCTCTGGCAAAAAAGCTAATCTTTAAGAAGAAATACAAGTTACAGCCATTAGAGTAAGGCCTCATTCAATATTTAAAACTTGCCATTAAAGGCACACAAAGTTTTGGTTCATAGAGTCATATACAGCTTCTTTTGATTTCATATTTATCACAAGCCTCTTACATAAGTTGACCATCTTTTAATCTTGGCAAACTGAGAAACAGGCTAATCCAAATATTGTTTTTGAAACAAGAAGAGCTGTTTCCAAGCCAAATTTATACAAGCTGGCCAACCAGAGAGTCAGTCCTGTTTTACAGCCTCATGTAAGCTGTTAATCAATAGCGAATTTAGTATCTTGTCAAAGTGCAGAAAACAAACATAAATCAATGATAATTTCAAGTCAGTGAGGATTTAATTTTTTTGGATGGATTAAGTGAGTAAGATACAGTAATTCTGTGTGGAACATAAATTCTGGGAGAAAACAACACATACGCATATTGGACAATTTTGCTCAATAGTATATATAAAACAATCTTGATAAAATAACAATAATAATAATTGTAAATATTACTACTACTAATAATAACAATAACAACAACAAGAACAATAATAATGATATTCAGTGCAAGAAAACAAAAACCGATTTTGAAAGGTGAACCTGTGAACAGAAATCACCTAAATACAATGGCCAGTTTTGCCTTTTCCGACAGGTGGCCTGTCAATCCATTAATGACAGGTCTGACTGTATTTATATTCTTTTCTGCTCTGAATGTAATATTTCTTAAATAAATCAACACCAAAAATTACCACTATTAGACTTCTATTCCTTACCATCAGCAGACTCTTCAGTGGAAGAGAACATTCCACCAGTAACACATGGGGCTCTTTTTAACTCAAACCAGTAAAACAATTCTGTAACCATTACGAGAATGTTCATTTTCAGGTTTTCATGTGTGTACAGGAGGTCTTCATATGTCAAGTGGAAGATCTTGGAGGGTAAATGTTTATCACAGAAGGTCTTGACCAAACGAAGGTTATACAGAGAATCAGCAATACCAACACTGGCCTTGAGACAGATATCTGAAAAAAAGAAAATCATTGTACAGTCAATAAACAAGAGACACAAGTGGACCTGCTATTACTCAACTGTCACACACTGCTCTAAAATAGAAGGTAAAGCATTGTACAGTAAATAAAAATTGTTTTCAACTGGTTCACTTAATTTTCCCCAATTTGCAGGCCAACATTTATACAAAAGTGCCTTAATGCCATGTAAAGGTTCTTAAAACGTTTAATTTTACATGAAATATATAGACTTGGCAAGCACAACATAATGAACTAATTTCAGACTACTGCACACTTATTTGCTCAATAAATGCATCTGGAAATATGTCCATACTAATGTATTTCAAATTGTTACAAAAAATTACTTTTTTAATCACACTCAAAATTTGCCCCATACTTCAAGTAAGGTCACAAGAAGACAATTTTAGCCTTGAAGGTCATGAATGACAATATAAGACTGAAGACATTTCTAATTAAGTAATTCAATAAGATAACAAGGATATGCAAGGAATAACATTCTTCATCATCTGCTCTCTTCATTGTACTGGAATAAAAGCATGTTTTATATCATGCACTGAAAAAGAAAATCCATGTCCGCACAGTAGATCTACCCAGTTTATTGTATGAGTCATGCTACCAGGCAAAGTGGGTGGCCAAATTACCCCAAAAATGCAAGCAGTGAAAACTACTTCACCCTGTGATTTTTTGGGATGTACATTGCATGAATATAGTTCATGACTTTAAAAAATGATCCCTTGACCTATCCAGGTAGTTCCAGTGTATGTTGTAGCCCAAGGCAAAATGTATTGCATGCATCAAAATAGCTGGTAATGATATCAACTGTGCCAACCAACAAACTCTTTGCATGTGTTTTAAAAGCTGACTGACCATTAACCCTTTCCTGAGCAAGTTATCACTGCCAAATTTATCACTTGATGATAAAAACGCATCCACTTGTGTTATGAAATTTAAACATCAAGTAAATAGCAATTTGTGTTTTAAGAACAGAATTGGTGAAAAGCACTAATTTATTTCTTCATAAAATCAATTTGAAACTGTAACTGAACCTGAAATGGGGTAATAATGGTGGACATCACTGTGTCTAACAAGTACCTCTTATTAGATTGTCTGTTTTTGTAAATCACTGGACAAATAAAATATGGAAAAAATATACAATTTATTCAAAGCAAAGTCGCAATATTATGTGACAGGAGATACTGACCCAACTGAAATGGGTTTTGCGAAAGCAGGACTAATCTGCTGATAGTTTATTTAACATTTAGTTCATATGTGCAAAAATGTATATATAAATGAGAATATTATGTGCTTTTGGAAATAAATGACATTGAGACTAAATCTACATTTAATACTATACATCAGGTCCAGTCATTTTAAATTTTTACATGAGTTTTCAAGCTCATGAAATTTTACACTAGAATAAAATTGTAATAAATTAGTTCCAGTGTTCCTTGACATTCATCCAAATGTATATTTCACATTCTCATCAATATACATAGTGTGCAAGTGATTTGGATTTTTAACGTAGCTTTAACAATTTTTCAGTAATATCACTACAATGTCTGCAGTGTGGCAATTTATAGTGATGTCACATTGAGGCATCATGCCACAGACATGTAGCGTCATGTCCCACCCAGTCACATTATCCTGACACTAGGCCGACCAGTCCTAACACTAACCTCTTAATGCTCAGCACCTAGTGCAGTATACATAGCCATGGTATTAAAACAAAGAAAGATGCAGGCAATTTCTTTCCATGGCATATAACATTGTGGGGGGAATGATGGCTTGGTTGATATTTCATTTCGACTTTACATTTTTTGTCTACCTCACCCACAAAAAAACATGAAATTTGAAACCCAACAAATTTAACAAGTTTCATAGTATATCGACTTTAATGCTTCAGTTTGTCATTAATGAATATTTTATCCGCAACAATGAAATTAAATTGTTATCAAATAATAAATTAAACCAAATTCTTATCCTTTTAAAGTATTATAAAAACATATTATATAGTACATTGATCATGAATGCTGTATCATACATTGCGAGAATGTCAACATTAGTGAACCATACTCAACACTTCTTAGCTTTCACTATCAATGTACTAAGGTTTATTTCTGCATACAGACCACTCCTGTGGCCTAGTGGTTAGAGCATCTGCCTCGGATGCGGAAGGCTGCGGGTTCAAAACCTGTCCAAGTCATACCAAAGACTTACAAAAATGGTACTAACAGCTGCCTCACTAGGCACTCAGCATTAAGAGGTTAGTGTTAGGATTGGTCCATCAGGATAATTGTGACTGGGTCGGACATGATGCTACATGTTTGCGTCATGATGCCCCAGTGCCAGACATCACTATGAACTGCCATACTGCAATCAAAAAAACTGATCCTGGTGCAACTTACGATCATAATATAAAACAAAAAAATCATTTGAAAAACTAATAAACTTACCAAAAATGTTCAACTTGACTTGAATAATTTCACAATATTTATTGTCACATGAATTTGTTCTCCAATACTACTGATGCTGAAATTATTTCATGTGCATGTCCGTGTTCACATCATAATTAAGTCACATTAATTTGTCAATTTTTGCAGCAAACATTATTATACTTCGCTCTTTTCATAATAAATCTGTAAAATAAACCAAGTACATCAACTATATACAAATAATCCCATACATTCACTTGTCTTTTTCTCCAATGGACACAATCTGTTGATATGCCAGTCGAGATCTTTTTGTGGCTTTGTCAAAGATTTCTTTAGCCTTCCTTTTTGTCACCACTGACTTTTTTGGCTCAATCTGCAATCGTTTCTTTTCCTTCTCAATGAAAGCCTTTTCCTTTCAAGCTAGTGCTTGTATTGGCGACATGCAGTACACATATTCTGACAGAGGGCTACATCTGTTCTCTCATGCAAGAAATCTTTCTTCTTATAGTAATTAACTGCACTTTTTCCAGATGCCTTCTGAGCTTCAATTTTTCCCTATGCAGCTTCTTTTTGTAAGTGCTGTTCCAAACTCTTCCAACCGTGATTACCGTAATTCAGATCTTTCTTGCAGAGGTCACAAAATGCCAGTCCTCTAGCGTTCAGTTTTCTTATAAACTGACCAACTAAATTTCCACCAACTTTTCACTCCAGCCATTCCCATTTCCATATGTTTTTTTAAACCTTTATCTCAACTTCTCGTGTCATGGTCTCTCTCAACAACTTGGAACGCCATGTTTTGCAAGCATGCTTCTTCTTTCCATTGCCATCAGTTTCCATTACACGAATGTTCATTGGATGAATTTAAACTTTTGACCAATCAGAATACTCTTTACGAGAGTCATGTGCTAACTAATATATGGAACGAATACTTTACAAGGGTCATTGCGGAATGGGACCGGACAGACCGTTTTATTTTTTAAAAAACGGATCAGAGATGATATAAAAAACAGACTATATCAAGAAAAATCTGATTCAATTCAGGAGAAAAGCGGAATTCCGCTTTAAAATGGAGAAAAATCATGTCTGATAAACAGACTGATGCCTGGTTACAATTCTTGTTACGTATTTTCATTTCTAATAAAGACCATTTTATATGCTGTTCTGAGTGATTATAAATCTCACTGCTTTTATTTTACTTGTCAACAGTTCATCAGTGCAACACACTCAAAGGCTTGACCTTGCTCATTATCCTACAAATGCTTTAATTTGGTGCCATTGAAGATTCTCAAGCACACCAATAATATATTTGAAGAGCATAACAAATAAACAGAACTCTGGCATTCTGCACTGACAAAAAAAAAAGCTTTGCCCATAAAATAGATATCTTCAACGATATCTTGTATTTTTGTGAAATTTTCCAAAAGAAACTACAGTGCAATCATAGTAGTAAACAGCTCTGCTATTACTAAAACACCTGCTTTGCACCTTTAGGGACCTAGGTTTGATCTCTTAATCCTGCATGTGCAAGGAATGGTGATCACCAATCCAAGGATGATAATTTCCTTCCAGTTTCCTCTGTCTCAAAAACCACATCTCGGCCATTTAAAGACCACTGCTTAAGCTACTGGAATTCCCAGAATGATCAACATAAATTGATTTCAGGATAAGAAAATCATGTGTTTGTCAGAGGGTTGCATTTCAACTCCATGCACATGTCTTTTGTGCAGTTTCATACAATCAAGAATCTGTTCAATGATACAGCTGGGGTTACTGTGCCAAGAAAATGTCCATGAAGAGAACCAAAGGCAATAGCATCTGCAAAGCAAACAATTGACTCACCTTCTAATCGTCTAAGCTGTGGGCAGTAGAAACTGACTAGAACAGCAAGGGAGCATCCATCTCCTACATCACTTAAAAAGTTCTCCATCATGGGCACACTGATTGAATCCTTAGGAGTTGACTTGCTCACAATTTTAACCTTCAAAACAAAAAAAAAGCAAATTATACAAAGAGCAAGTACTCATAATAAGAACTGTTCTAAGTCATTCACATTTTTTATGTTTAAAACCAATCATGTTTGTCAAACTCATAGGATCACAAGTACATAGCCTAACAAGCCTGGACAAGTACAAATCATTTTGAGGCAAGTGAAATTGATGCGACTAGCCCATTTTTACATTTTAAAAAAAAATCAAAATTTTGAGATATTTTTTCTGCATCTTTGCTGGTCTAACATTGGAATTGTCACACACTGTGACTGAGATATTAAGTTGTAAATAAAAGCTACAGAACTTATATACATTGAGAGCAATAACAGACATCACACAACACACAGACACTGAAAGGAGGAAGATACGCTATGGAAAATATCAACCAAGAGCAATAAAATATGTCTCCATTATTTCATAAAAAAAACCCAGTACATTTTTATAATGCTGTAAGGCACATATGCTTATTTTTCAAAACAGTTAAGGTATTATATGCCTATATGTTTTATTATAATCTGGTTCTTACTGATATTTAAACATGTAGAAAGCATAACCACTTTAACATCATGAGAAGAAAGAAAACAAATCAATTTAACATTTTTGGTGCATAAAGTATGAAGAAAAAAAAATTTCGTCAGTACTATTGCCTCATATATTATTTTGCAAGATTGCATCTAAATTTGGGTTTTGTGCTCCCTTACTTCTAGAACAAGGGAAACCAGCTGAGGTAAGAGGTTTCAGTGTTTATGGTGAAAAGTTCTTTTGGAAAATGTATCAAGGAAAATAAGTCATTGGGCTGACACCTATATTTTTCATGAAGACATTAACTATGCATATAGTATTATCATACTTATCATCCAAACTAAGATCTCTCTCTCTTAGCATCCAGTGATAACTCATGAACCTGCTTATAACATGGAGACAGGTATAAATCCCATTTTATTCTTCCAGAAAATACACCACTACTTGATTAACATTTAAACAAATTTTGATCCAAATGAAAGTTTGATACACCTCTCCATCAATAACTCGTGCACATTGGGGTCCAACACAGACCACACCATAAGCAAGGGTGCGAGTTACTGAGGGACCTCCAAAAAACCCGCTAGACATCCATAAAAACCACTAGGTTGGGGGGGGGAACTATGCTGTTTAATGGCTGAATCCTCGTTTTATTATCGAGTTGAGAAAAATTGTCAATAAAATGCTTTTTCTGATGAAGTTGTTCGTTATTCTCTATAAATTACATTTATTTTCAAAATGTCCAACATCTGAAAGATCGATAATATGATTGCCACTGGTTTCAACAACCAAACACAGTTCGCAAAAACATCTGTGTAGTATGTCATGGCTTTTTGTTTTGTTGATTAGTCTTGTTCCCAGAGAGATGTATAATAGTATTTTGTGAAACTAAAAGTCTATGAAACCCAGGGAACCAGACTAACTGTTGATACACTACCAAACAAGAGTCCTTTTTATCAAAAACACACAACATTTATTTCGTGAGACAATCGTCTATGTCAAAACTCAATTTTTGTATTTTTCAATTAAGAAAATATTGATGCCATGATTTCATTGCAAGTAATAGTGAAACTTCTTATCATCCTTGAGGATATCTCTACGTGTGAATTCGAGAATTCTCTGAAACTCGTTTTCCCCACAATGGTCCATATCTGTGAAACAAAGTTCTTTATTTACGAAGTTCTCATTTCGCTTTGTTGCCTTGCTTTCATTTATCACAGTTATGAATGAGTCGGTTATTTTAAGATAGTTTAATTAGATTACGTACATAATAACATTTATAACAGTGTTCGATTGATCAACTAAAATGAGTTACCCAACATACGACTGGGGCCGCTGTTTCTTAAGCATATAGGATTTGTATGCCTTTTAACTTTCTTTATTCCACCTCCTTTGTTTGATTCAAAAGACGTAATTACTGTTATAATAGAAAAGAAGGCCTGCTTTTTATTTAGTGCAACAATACAACAAATGCTTCTGCTAGTCCGATATCAAAATATGGTGGGCACTTAATTAGGTTCTCAGAGAAACGCTTGCCGACATAGCTGTTACAGTAGATTGACACTTTTAAGTTTAGTTACAAGAGGACACATTGCATTTATGACGATTACACTTCAGAGGAACTAAAAAACAGAACTAGAACACAAATTTCAATTGATAAATTTTTTTTTATTTAATTGGTATTTATTTATTGATGTACTGCCTCCACTAGGTGTAAGTGACATCTTAATTGATCAAAATGCCTTGAATATCATTAACTGTGGTGTGCTAAGAATGTTGTTTGAAAAGAAAATGTAACAAATTATATTACTTCTTATTAAAAGTTGATATTTCATAATGTTGATTAAAATTTCCAGGTCCTATCTACCGTTTTCGATGATAAAACAAGCGATATATCAAAGTTTCCATTACCAATTTTGATCGCGATTTTCTTCAAGTTCAACAAACAGGGATCAATTTATTTGCATTTTCTGGTTTAAAAAATGGGATCCATGCCTGACCCAGCATTATAAGCAGGTTCACAAGTTTTCAGGGTGCAAGTTGTCAAGGGAGTGGTGTATATCACTTGTTAATGAAGTTCCCAAATTTCAAGAAGAATGCATTTATATTGTGTATGGTTTTCTCTAAAATATTTTTTCCATAAATATCATGTCAAACAAAATATCATCCATTGAAAATATTGGGAACTATAAGATACAACTAAAAACAAAAGAGGTATTGTCTAAAATAATTCATGTTTTATTTTAATTTTTAAAATTCAGTTCAATATATCAAGATATCGTGTGAAACTGCCTTCCTTCCTTTAGTCACTGTGACCTTTACTTCTGATCTTTTGGGACCAAAATTGGTTTCTTCCTTGACCAATATGCAAACTACTCACAAAGTTTGATAATGGTAGATGGTAGAAAACTCTAGTTCTTGTGCAGAAATAAATATGAAAATGAAGGATGAATGTATATATGAACAGACATCATCAGATCTGCACAATATTAATTCAGGATCAACTATGCATCATAATTAGTTTTCTGGTGAAAACCCCATGTGGATGGGACTTTCCATTTAGAAGGAATAGCAATAAAAGATTTTCAAGATGGCTGCTGTGGTGGTCATCTGTACTTTAGTTCATCACCCTTTTCATTTAGTACCAACTATGACATCATCTTCTGGCGAAAACCTGATGCTGATGTATGTGTGTGTGTGTGTGTGTGTGTGTGTGTGTGTGTGTGATTTGGATTTTTAACGTAGCTTTAACAATTTTTCAGTCATATCGCTACAATGTCTACAGTGTGGCAGTTTACAGTGATGTCTAGCACTAAACATCATGCCACAGACATGTAGCATGATGGCCCACCCAGTCATATTATCCCGACACCAGGCCGACCAGCCTAACACTAACCTCTTCATGCTGAGCGCCAAGCAAGGCAGCTGTTAGTACCACTTTTATAAGTCTTTGGTATGACTCGGACGGGGATCGAACCCACGACCTCCTGCATCCGAGGCAGATGCTCGATGCTGATATGACTTTCCATCTGGAAGTAACAAAATGATTTTCAAGATGGACACAGCAGTGCCTGTTCTGGATGTTCAGGCAGCAGCACTTTCATTTAGGACCAACTAGAAATCATACAAGGTCTTCCTGTGAAAACCCATGCCAATATGACCATCTATTTCAAGAGAAGTAGAGGTAAGATTTTCAAGATGGCTGCAATGGTAGCTATATTGGGCATCAGATCAGTACTATCTTCATTCGGGGCCAAGCAGACAATGGTTTGGGATAAAATGACATTTTTCAGCACATGATAGGTTACACATGGCAGCCAGTATATCTGATTGAGGAAGAACCCAGGAAGCCCCTGCAAAGAACAACTAACCAAAGAGAAGCTGCTGGCAAGTTTTCCCACATACTCCCATAGGTCAAGACTTGAACTTGTACACATAGAGGTGAGATGTGCGAGTGATCTGTAGAGGAAAGTACCATAGACCTCTAGACCACCTTGAGGATGTCCTTTTACTTAAAACCCTATGTTCATATGTAAATTGAAGAGGGACAGCGATAACAAGATTTTCAACATGCCCACTGTGGTGGCCTTAATGGATGTGTGAGCAAAATAATTTTCGTTTAGGTCCAACTAGACATCATAAAGTCTTCTGGAGAAAACCCTATGCTGCAATGACTTTTTGTTCTGATAACAAGATTTTCAAGATGGCTGCCAAGGTGGTCATATTAGGTATCAGACTGGCAACATTTTATTTAGGACAAAACAGACATCATAAGTCTTTTAGTAAATACCCCATGCTGATATGACATTCCATTCAGAAGAAGTGGTGATTACGAGATGTTCAAAACTGCAGCCATATTGGACATCTGAGCAGCACCATCAATGATTAGGACCAACAAGACCTTGGGATGAATATGTGTAAAGTTTCAATGTAATTCTGCAAGTAGTTTTAGGACAAGCAGCAATATTAAACTTGAGCTAACAGACAGATGGATGATGGTTGACAGACAGATGGATGATGGTTGACTGACAACTGACAACAGGCCATCCCATAAGCTCTTTCTAGTGTAAGACCAGTAGAGTTAAATACTAGAAATATGTTCATGGAACTGTGATGCCTCCATCAGAGTGCCTAAAAACTGACCCAAACTTAACTAGGGTGTGATGAACAGACAGACAGATGGACAAGGGTGTGATGGACAGACAGATGGACAAGGGTGTGATGGTCAGACAGACAGATGGACAAGGGTGTGATGGACAGACAGATGGACAAGGGTGTGATGGTCAGACAGAAAGATGGACAAGGGTGTAATGGACAGACAGACAGATGGACAAGGATGCGATGGACAGACAGATGGACAAGGGTGTGATGGTCAGACAGACAGATGGACAAGGGTGTGATGGACAGACAGATGGACAAGGGTGTGATAGACAGACAGATGGACAGGGTGTGATGGACAGACAGATGGACAAGGGTGTGATGGTCAGACAGACAGATGGACAAGGGTGTGATGGACAGACAGATGGACAAGGGTGTGATGGTCAGACAGACAGATGGACAAGGGTGTGATGGTCAGACAGACAGATGGACAAGGGTGTGATGGACAGACAGATGGACAAGGGTGTGATGGTCAGACAGACAGATGGACAAGGGTGTGATGGTCAGACAGACAGATGGACAAGGGTGTGATGGACAGACAGACAGATGGACAAGGATGACAGTATATAACCTATGTTGTAGTGAGGCATAAATGATTTCACACACACACACACACACACACAAAAACAATAAAAAAAACTACAAGAAGCTTTACTGAAAGACCAAACCTTCTGAGTAGTCTCCCCTTCCAGTATTTGTTCCTCCTTCTTGTCAAGCATGTGCTGTAGATGGGCACAGACTTTGTTGATCCAGAGAAGTACTGTGTCTTCCAAATCATCGGGTAGGTCAGTGGAGGCATTAAACACTGTGAATCTCCTAAAGATAGCAAAATGCCACATAAAGGATCTCACTGTATTGTTGACTAGATATGAAAATTACAAATAAATTATGTGCTGTACCTCACTGCATGCTGCACTTTTGACAAACAGTATAAATATCATTGCAACAGAAAAAACATGTTAGATTCCATGTATTATCTAACTGCAAAAGATACCCTTTCTCAAAGATGCTGCTGTATAATATTTGCTCTGTGTCCTGTATTTAAGAAATAATTACTGGAAAAGAGCCATCTGTTTCAAAAGATAAAGAAGGTTTTCAATGTTGCATATATTTTACATATCCCCCTCATGATATCTCTGTTCAAGTTATTATTCTGACTCTAACATCCCTCTTTATCCATAAAACTGAAATGTCTTCTCCCGACCTTGGCTGAGGCAGAGAACTACATGTAATTCCCTAATACCTGGCCTGGTAGAGATTACATTATACAGTTTAAAGAAACCAAAAGGCCAGTTGATACCTAACACAATGTAAATTTTATGTACAAGATGATGTCACGACTCATGTATGGGTTTCAATTAGAGCAATTATACATGAGCTCTGAATATCAGTTTTTAATGGCTTTGCAATAACTCCCAAATCCTACTTTGAACATTTTATGTCAAGCAAAAAGTCTGCCACCCTGGATATGTCCAGCATATATAACAAATTCCTGAGGCCTTCAATCTATCAAAATGAAATGAAATCAAAATGACCATGTTCCCATTTAATTCTGATGGGGAACATATCAATTCCCATGGAAATTGCTGAGACAGTCCCCAAATGTAACTGAACAGGTAACTGAATTTCTACAATCTCTACCGTCCATCTTCAGTACTTGATGCATGTTTATGGTTGAACTGAGTTTGAAAATAAACTGTGAAAAACAACACAACAATGATTTTTAGTCTGAATCCTCAAAACATTACTTAATTCTCTAAAAATTACTAAACATCACTCATTGGTAATTTAATTAGATTCAGATGATGAGTTCATGGTGTTTTCAACGCAGCTTGGCAGGGCACAAGGTTGGGGAGATGTGTGTACATGTTTCAATGAACGCCAAGGTGGGAGAGTTTCATAAATTGGCTCCAGTCAAATTTTTACCTATGATGTGACTTTTTTCTGCTATTTTTGTTTAACAGTTCCAGATATGGATTAGCTATTTCGGGCTCGAGTAGTTCTTGAAATTGATATGAGGCATTTTCACCTCCAATAGTTACTTCACTGTATGTAGACATAGAAATAACTATAGTTGGCTAAGTAGCAGGGCAGATAGATGAGTTCAAGGCAAGTAGAATATCTCAAACACAGCCTGGATGCAACTATTCTGAATTGGATCAAACTGTTTAACTGAGTTTTGTTCAAAATTACCACTTCGAGAAAGGGCTTACATCTGCACTGTGAGCATCACTTTGTGTCAAAAACGACCTCTGGAGAGGAAAAATGAAGGCAGAAATTTGTGGTCAAAGTGCATAAACTACTTTTGTTATGAACTTCTTTTGACCTACTAGATCAAGGGGAATGATAATCTCATGTTTGTTTTATTATAGCCATTCAAAAATATATACCGTTTTGACCTCGATTTGTGTATTTTATATTTTATGAATCGTTATATTAGGCAGATGGATGTGACATTAAATTTATTCACAAATACTGAACTTACAACCTAAAATGAACAAAAAAGGATAGATTTGATCCCCTATTAACACAGACTAATATTTAAATCTTATCTGAATATATTCAATGAATATTTTGAATAGGATAATTTGGAACTCATTTCAACTCTACTAAAGAACTTGTAGTATGGCTGTCCAGAATAGAGAATTAACTATTTTGGGTTTTTTCCAGGTTTCTGAGGCTGCAGGCAATAGAAAGCCTTCATCCAGTCTAAGCATGTCATCTGAGTGATACAATGTATTTCAAGTTATCGGTGTTTGGGTTACCTAAGTTTGTATCCTACTACATAATTACTCTCCACCTCCAATTATCCTAGAGTTTATACAAATTCTTTTTAACTCATACAAAAATTTTCTTTCTTACAAATTTAACGCTGAGGATCTTTTGCAAGAGTGAATTATATAATATATAATTATATTATTCTGTGCAGCAAATGTGAAAGTAAACTTTTCCTAATTAATTCAATTACAAGAAGTCCAAATTTTACTGATCCTTCACCAAAGTTTTGAGTGACGGTTTGGAAATATTTAAGCTCACTACTGTTAGGGCTCAGTGATCTTTAAGTAACAGGAAGAAGCAAAACCAAGAAGTTTTCTAAAACTTAGCAAACAATTTAATTCCCTAAGCTACAATAGGAAAATTTACAGTATTATGAATTAAATACAAAATAATCCTAACAAGTTCAACACAAGTCTAAAAGAGTCTTGCAAATGAATTCCTGGCCTTGAATGTGCTGATGTACCAGTAACCTTAAATGTGCTAACATGTCAACAGTCCTGAGGTATCACAATTGCATTGTCCACAACTCCACTGAATGAATTCACAATAATTTCAGAACAATATATTAGTCCTGAATCAAAAATCATTTAGTAATTCCAATGAATAATCCAAAAAATGGTTCCTCTCAAATTATATCTAAACAAAACATTAAATACATCTGCAGACTGATATTAAAAGAACATAGGAAAATAATAATGAATTAATTGTCCACTTATTCACCCTTACTGCTCTACATAGCAATATCTTCCAACTCGATCTATGAAACAATACCTGAGTGACTTGTGTCACCTTACCACACATGGCAACAGAACCCACCTGACTGAATCATTGCATGGGAAATCACCCCAAACTTGTACACCAGTTCATTATTACAAATAATTTTAAAACTGCAAACACCTGTTTATATAGCTCATATGCAATATATAGTCATGGAACAAAACTAAAAGAGACAATATAGATATACACAACACTATAAATTTTAGATCTTGTTTCTCAATAATGAACCCTATCTATAAAACAAGACTTTTCATGCACCGAGTACGCCTTTGATTCCTTTGCTAACCTTAGTCATATTTTATTAAGATAAACTGCTAATTAAATAATAATATTGGTCAATTGAAATAATCGGACATGATACACAACCATTATCAGCAGCTCTTACTCGGGTTGGATTTGCATACCTTGTAACAGTTTTTATTCAACCCCATTGCTTAATTTGACAAAAAAAGACATAACATGATAATACAAAAGCAGGCCTACATGGAAATGATCATAGACATCACTGATACTCAATTAACACTTTTCATATTTGAATACAAGAGGGCATATGACATCTATAATGAATATAATGAAACCGAAATAAATGATAAAAATGAAACATTAATTTTACTCAGCAAGACCTACGTAACTGGCATTTATTTCTTAAACTGTTGCCACCGAAAGGCATTACAGAGACCTTTAATGATCAATATGTTGTTATATATTATAATTTTCTATGCACTGAAAATTTTTAGAAAAAGAAAATTAAATATAATATACCACTTCATATTAAAAGTTGCAAATTGCTCATTGTTGATTCCAAATTTTTCAGGTACAAGCCACCATTTTTGATTATAAAATGAGCAATATATCAAGTTTCATTTTGCAATTTGGATAGCAATTTCTTTTTCTTGTTTTGCAATTGCAAACCCATTATTATCTTGGTATTTTCTATAAGAAATAATGGAATGCACACATGTCCCAATGATATATGTTGGTTCATTAGTTATCTGGACACACTAAAACAAGAGAATGGATAAGATTGCTGAATGGTTGCAATTGTCTAAATAAAGATTTTTCTCCATTTAGTAAATGTGGCTATATCTGAGTAGAATTTGTAACAAGAGTCCCTTGAAGGGACTGATACTCTACTGGGCAAAAAGAATATCCCAGAATTGAAGATAAGATCATTTCTTAACTTTCGAGTGTTGAAGCCATCTCTAATATTTTTCACCGCATTCATGATGAGTAGCGAAAACAAGATTTTCAAGATAGCTGCCATGGTGGTCACATTGCACATGTCAGCACCATTTTCATTTAAGACCAACCAGACTTCATAAAAAGCCTTTCAAAGAAAACCCTATACTGATATATCCATTAATTCAGAAGGAGTAGCAATAACAAAATTTTTAAGATGGCTGCCATGATGGCCATATTGGATGCCAAATCAGCACCATTTTCAATTAGGACCCACTAGATATCTTAAGTCTTTTGGTAAAAACCCAATGTTGATAAGTCAATCCATACAGAAGGAGTAGTTTAAACAATTTTTTCAAGATATCCAAGGCAGCCATATAGTACATCTTGGCACTATTTTCTTTCAGGACCAACTAAACATCACAAGAAGTCTTTTCGTGAAAACCTGATGTTGACATGACCATCAATTCAGAAGTTGTAGCAATAAAAAGATTCTCAAGATGGTTGCTGTGATGGCTATACTGGACATCAGATCATCACCATTTTCATTTAGGACCAACTAGACATCATAAAAAGTCATTTATTGAAACCCTAATGCTGATATGACCATCTGTTCAGAAAGAATAGCAACAACAAGATTTTGAAGATGGCTGCAGTGGCAGCTATATTGTACATCAGATCAGCACCATTTTCATTTAGGATGAAGTAGACATCACAGGAGGTCTTTGAGTGAAAACCCTATGTTGATATGACCATCCATTCAGATGAGTAACAGTAAAAGAATTTTCAAAATGCCAACTGTAGCAGCCATACTGCATGTTTGTACAGCAGGATTTTCATCTAGGACCAACTAGACTAGGGTAAATGTGTGTATAAAGTTTCAAGGCAATGCCACAAGTAGAACAAACTTGTGCAAACAGATTGATAAATGAATGATGACAGACAATAGATGACAGACCAGACCATAAGCTCTTCTGGTCTCTAACCAGCATAGATAAAAACACCAATGCCCTTTAAGAAACAATGGTTTCTATTAAATTTGGTCAAATTCTGTATGGCAGGTTTCAAGTAATTTAATGATTTCTTGAATTTTTTTATTTTTTTTTAGTGGTCATATCTGGTACTGAATCATTTTAATAAATTTAAATGCCCTTCATGTCTGGACACTTAATGCCAAATTTGTTTGAAACCATCCAGAGCTTTTGAAATGAAAATATCAAATAGCAGATGCTGGCAGTTGCCAGACAAAGATCCATATCTAAAGCTTTCCTGCCCAACATGCCATAGCTTTGAAGTCTACAGTAATTTCTGATCAAGACTTACTTCTCTAATAGTTCTATATACAGTGAATAACCAACCTCACAGCCTTGACAACTCTCTCTACAGTGACAACCTCTTTGGCATAGGCTTGCATGAGGGCATCTATCAAGGCAAGGTGGGCATGCTGAAAGAAATTAATGCATACGTCATTACTGGGAGTTCTTTTTATCGAGCCATTAATGCTTTGTCACAGTTCAGCAAATCTGAACAAAAAGCTACAATTATTTTATCATGCCTGTCACAAAGTGCACACAAAATTAACGTAATTCAACTTGTCTTTCTCGATTTTAAAATGAGGTTTTTTAAACTCTGGAATATGACTGGGGGTGGTCTACAAATATACACAATGATTTTGGTAATCAGATCCAACAATGGATCACAAAGCAGTGGGGAGTGGGAACTGGAGACTCCTATGCATATATGTGTGTGATCAATAGCAGTGTTGTCTCCAGGTTTCAAGAAAAGGAACCTTTGGGGCCAACTGTGTCAAATTTATGGGACCCTTCTCACATTTTGCCTATTTTTTTTTTTGATTTACTTGATTTTAAGTTGCTTGTTTTAAATGGCACTTTCCACATTTTACTGGCAACATCATATCACAAAATCAGAGCTAAATGCTGTTCCCATGGAAACACCAAGGCAGCTGAATGATGATGGCCTGGAGAGGAACCTGAACTTGCTTATTACAACACCACCACACTTTGGAACATTTATATTAAGTTCCTCTCAATTACTGCACTAAATCCTTATAAGTAGTTTTTGTTTATACTAAAGTGTTCTTCAGCTACTGTCACATGGTCTTATTCAATTTATAAATTTCTACAGATATATTATAACTAAAATAACAGCACCTATACCTAACTCCATCATGCATGTTATCTTTATTATTATTGTTGTGCAGTTGTAGACAAAACTAAATCCCATTTATCATTTAGTCATTCTGAATTTTTATTTGGGCTTTTTATATTTATGCCTAGCATTCTTAGAACTGGTATCAGATGCCAAGGGAAAGTCCTTATGTCATCACCATCAGTTTCAATTCAATCACATCCTACAGTCTCTAAAAACATTGTATTTGTATAAAGCCATCAGCCAGTATCATATACACTGACTTACACATTTACCACAAACAAGTTAGATGTCCTTCAAATTATTACAATTTGCTCAATTACAGCTTATCAATGTGTGAGGCAGTCGTAATTAATAAGAAGCCTGCTGTAATAAAAATTAAGTGTCTAAAAGACTTAGTGGATATGCGTAATAGTCAGGGCATAAAGCACAAGTTTCCAAATGATATAAACGGCAATGCTGTTGAACAACTTTTCTAGTAAACTGTTTATGTTCACCCCTTTCAAATTTTACTACTTACAACTTTAAATGGTGCCGTATGCATCAAAACTGTTTCTGTAATATCTTCGTCATTGGTTCCCATCACATAAATCCCTTTCCTGGACAATACTTGAATAATACTCCAATGACCTGAAAATTTGATAAAAATACTATCACTGCTCAAAGCTACATTTACAAACAGCTACATCAACTCCCCATGAAATGTAAGGGTTATGTTCCTGGGACAACTACTTAAACTCAATTTTTATGTAAATTGGGTTTTACTATCATTCTTACTCTTTGACATCAAGACGAAGGGTAGCATCAATGAAACACAATAAAAATTCTTAAAATTAGGAAAAATGTAACAGAAATGATTTACACATGTATGCAAGAGGAGAAGCAGAACTGTATTCTGCAGGTGCACTCGATTCGAAGATCGCAAAAACAGGAAGCCTAGACAAGGTGGTTCCATTTACGTATCTGTGAGTTTACATGTCACAGTTTACCTTTCTCGGGGAGTTGGGTGTCGATGGATTTTACTTTGAAACACAATTTTATAATTCAGTCCTTAAGTAAATGAAATACAGGGTGCAATGATGTAACATATCTTGCTATTACAAACTTACAGATATAATAAGTTTTCATGTTGGATCCAAAATGAATGTGTACAAGGAATCAAAAACAAAATACTGCATGTATAAGCAACACTATATACAACATACATGGTTCCCACGCTTTTCTAAAGATAAATTTCCAGGTCATTTCCATAGGTTTTCCTGGATGAAATTAATTTTTGCAAGGTTCACATATGACCATTACTGAATGTAATTAAAGAACATTTTGGATTATAAGACATGCATTTTCTAAATCTAAAGATGTTTCTCTTTCTAGATTCTCCAAAACATGCAAGTCAGAAAAGATGATCATGTACAAAACCACAAAATGTATCACACGAAACAAGTTTGACTATATTCCTGTAAATTGGCAAGTAAAGTCATTTCAATGTACAGAATAAAAATTCTAACTTTACCTTGCTGACCTGCATTATGTTGCTATGTGGATACAACATAATGAACATAAATTAGTTTTGTTTCCTTTCAAACCTTAAAGAATTCTAAAGCAATATATGCATGTTATACAATGTAAACATTTCCAATCACAGTAGGAAAAATAAACGCTAAGTATTAGAAACTTTTCTTGAAATGAAAACAGTATAACTCTGGATTTATCTGTGCCAATAAAATCCCAAACAAAATTATTCAAACAACCTAAGCTCCTTAAGACGATCTGGTTAAACATCTATCATTTAAAAACATTTACAAAGGGTTGATTTAAGTTTTGACAAAAAAAAAACTTCAAAATTATAACTACTGTATAAACTACAACTGAATTTTCTTTAAAATCAACTTGTCTTCTTGTAATTCGATAAACCAGTCCCCAAACCTGTATTGATACAGGGGCTCTTAACGTTTCTTAATATATAATAAAAGGGACGACAATTTCCCATTTCTCCCGTGTTCTGTTTAAGATCTGAAACCAATGCTTCAAGCTACATGTCATTGTGTAATAGTTTTGCACCAAAGTTCAGCTCAGAGATTAGACATTTTGGATAACAAATTTGGCTTAAAATGAATAGCAGTTCATTTTCTAATCCGGGTTTCCTAATATACCAACCCCGTTTTTCATATTTGGACTTTTAGGCTGGGGTGTGCGGTCAGAGCAACTGCTTATCGAAAATTTGGAATTTGCCACCACCGTGTGGTAACGGCATATTGTAGCCACTTACCAGCAGGCCTAGCAAATTTAAACTATGTTATATCGACTCATTCCTGCATGAAATCAATAGGAAAATGATTTATTTTCTCAAAAATGGCAAGTATGGCAATTATTATAAATCATTATGTCTTTAATCCACTGACAGACTAGACAAAACCACAACACAGATGAAACCTGACCCAGTACTTGCCATTTGCTTTACTAGTCACATGACTTCACAAATCTCCAACAATGATATCGAAGTCCAAAAGTCATGTGATCAACAACAAACTTCTTTTTAATACTGTTGTACAAAAATTCAATTATATTAAATGAAAGTCAGATACTTTTGTAAAAACCAGAAAGAGCATGTAATTCTCAACATATTTATTTCGAGAAGGACAAGAAACCTGTCAGTATCACAGCAATTGGGCCAGTCTAATTCATCAAGCAGAGAGCACATGTCAACATGGTAGTCATGTGATACAACTCTGGAAGTTGTTCTTGGAATAAATATAGAAAATTTTGTGTTCTTTCATTTTTGTATTTTACTACAACCAGTATCTGACTTTCAGTTAATATTTTTTTCTTTTTTTCTACAACATTTGAAAATGTCGGTGTGAGAGTTGTGCACTTGTACGACTATATAGCAACGAAAATTGCATGCCGTAGTTTTATTTTGTCTTTTGGCAGATTAAAGACATAATGATTTTAATACTAGCAATTTGAGAAAATAAATAATTTTCACATCGATTTCATGCAGATATGACTCGATTTTAACAATGTTTAAGTTTGCTAGGCCATCCACTAAGCGGCTACACTTTGCCGCCACCATGTTGGCCTCTTGTGATGCTAGACTGGTTTTCATACCTTCCCTGTCAGGAAAGATATGGATATCGAGCTGTCTGTGAAGAAATAAAGTCTACTAGACGAATCTAATCCACTGAGCAATTGGATTGTCTCAACCAATATGTTAATGGCAAGCACCCAAATGATCCATACTGCAAGCTCATAATATTCTGGTTAGATCTCAATAAATTTAACTCATGATCAGTTCAGTTCCAACTCCATTATGTAATTGTTTCAGGCATCAAGTGGTGGCAGAAAATTCCAGGGTTTTTCCTAACTTTCATCAATATTTGGAAAATTCAAGGGCTTTTCACGGTTAGGAAAAAATTATAATTTCTCCTGACTTTTTCCCAATTTCTTGGTAGCATGGGAACCCTGAACATCAAGTCAGATTTATAATCATATACAAATCATAGCCTAAGTTGCTCTTCTATCAGGGCGTGGTTGTCCTGGAAGATTTTTTACCAATATGTCCCAGTGACCTCAACCTTTGGTCAACGTCAAGGAATGCAGTCCTGAACTAAACTTACTATGCAAAAATCCTTATTTTATTATTAGACTTACGATGTCCGTGATTGTTAAGCTTGAGACACCCAAATCTAAAGGCTTCTTTATTACTCCAAGTACAAGCCAGCCAAAAACTTTGCACAAATATGGGTCTTTCAGTGATATGATCATCAATTTTGGAGAAACATCGGAAACAAGATTTTCAGAGATGGCCACAAAGCTGGCCAAACTGAATGTCAGATTGGCATCATTTTCATTCAGCTGCAACACAACATCACAATACGTCTTCATGTGAAAACCCCATGTTAATATGGCTTTCCATTTAGGAGTAGGAACAATAAAATTCTCAAGATTGCTGCCATGATGTCCATATTTCAGGCCAGATCAGCACCATTTTCATTTAGGACCAAACTAGATATTGTTAGATTTCTTCTGGCGAAAACCCCATGCTGTTATGACCTTCTGTTCAGGAGAAGTAGCGATAACAAAATTTTTGTTTCATTCTGGATTCCACATTGGCACCATTTTACATTTAGGACCAACTAAACACCATAAGAAATGTTTTAGTGAAAACCCAATGTTGTGACCATCCAGTCAGGAGTATCAGCAATAAAAAGATGGCCAATATGGCAGCCATACTGCGTGGCTAAGCAGTACCATTTTCGTTTAAAAACAACTTGACCTTGGGATGAATCTGCATGCTACGTTTCATAACAAGTCTCCATGAAGTTTAGGAGTGGCAAAAATAAATTTGTGCTAATGGATGGACAGACAATGGACAAAAGATGATCGATGACAAACAACAGGGTATGAAGTAAGCTCTATCAGTAAAAGTGAAGTTAAGATAAAAAATAAAGTGCTCCCCAGGACCTACACCTTTCAATTGTACTAGCTGCTGGTTTCCATGAAATCTGTGCAAATTTCCAAAACCATATGGGGGGGGGGGGGGAGGCTGCCAATGAAGAAATACCCTAGACATTCTGGATGGTCATTTTCATTTAAACACACCTAAAGTTTAAAAACTGTACAGCCTTTACCTTGCCACTGAGAACTGGAATCACCAAACATGTTACTGCAGGCCTGACAGTACAGCTCACTGGTTGTAAGCAAATTCACCAACCTTGGTTTCACATGCCATTCACCCTGAAAATACAGATGGTAGCAATACAGAAACAATATTCTGAAAACTATGGAATCAGTCTATTTTAGTGTGAATTGTTACACACATCGTCATTATTGCAATGAACATTCTCAAGGTCTAAACCTCAAAAACCAAAACTACTTTGATAATTATGGAGCTTTCCCTCCTGACAGAAGTAATGAAAACGTCTCAAAACCCAAATTCTGTTTGTTCCTAAAGGATTTTGGTCCTGAGGGGTTTTGCTGTACATTCAAATTATTCTTGCAGTCATCAGGTTTACACTACAACTGGCCATTTATTTTACAATCAATGCCTACCGTGCAACGTCATTTTTTTAATACAGTTTCATCATAGTACTATGAACTTTGGAAGGGACTGAACATAAAATGGCATGGATGGAACTTCTGTGTATTATGCAATAATAAATAATGAACAATATTCCCAAGGAAAAAAAATGATAAAATCAATCAAAAGTACACTGCCCCCTCAAAAACTCACACCTGGATAACTCGCATGTAACACAAAGGCATGCATGGATCCCATTTTTTTTTAAATACCACAAGAATTGATCTTTACTTCTTGGACGTGATTAAAATTGTGGTCAAAACTTGTAAATGAAACCTGGATATATTGCTCATTTTATCATCGAAAACAGCGGCTAGTGTCCGTAAATTTGAATCTACATCATGAAAGTCTCAATTTATAATAAGAACTGCTATATTTTGTTACATGTTCTTTACCCAAAAATTTCTCAGTACAGTGTAAGTAACAATTTTAGATAAAATTTCCATCAATGAAAATACCACTAATATCTACTGGTGGCAACACTTTATGAAATAAATAGCAACAAAACAAGTTTTGTCAAGTGAAATTGGTATTTTATTCGTATTTTTTATTCGGTTTCAGTGTAATCATCAACCGCTCTGGTGGCCTAGTGGTTACAGCATCCGCCTTGGATGCAGGAGGTCACAGGTTTAAAATCTGGCTGAGTCATACCAAAGACTTATAAAAATGGTATTGAGAGCTGCCTTGCTAGGTGCTCAACATTAAGAGGTCAGTGTTGGGACTGGCTGGCCTGGTGTCAGGATAATGTGAATGGGTGGGACATTATGGTACATGTTTGTGGCATGATGCCCCAGTGTTAGACACCACTATCAACTGCCACACTGCAGACATGGTAACAATACGACTGAAAATTTTTTTAAAGCTACATTAAAATCCAAATCACAGTCACAGTGTAACCACCATAAATGCAATATGCCTTCTTGGTACAGTATTCAAACATGAAAAATGTCAATATACTGTCACAGATATATCTGCTATCGTTTCTGTGAAAAACCTAATTAATGGCTGACTTTGTTTTGATCTCTGATTGCAGACATATTTGTTGTTTTACTTCTGTCAAATAAAAGCAGATCTCCTTTGTATTACCATTTCAATTATGTGTTTTGTATCAAATCAAATAAATGGAAGTTAAAAAAAGTTAAGAAGGCATGCAAATCCTACTAGCAGTTTTTTGTCGTGTCTGGACAACTCATTTCAACTGACCACTCAAACACCAATATAAATATTACAGTATAAGTAACAATTAATCTAACTTAAATTATCCTAGTCATTCACAAATGTGATCAAAGATAGACGGGGCAATGAAATGAAATAAGTACCTGGCTAATTCAAACTTTTTTGATTGATGTTCGTAGTAAACTGAAGACTGCTGTAATGGCAGTGAGAGATCTGCTCAAGGATGAGCAGAAGTTTAACTATTACCTGCAATGAAATTGCAGCATCAATATTTCATTAATAAAGCAATTTTAAAATATCAATTACATTGATGGTCTTTGCAAGAAACAAATGTCTCTACTTTTTCGACTAAAGGAATATTGTTTTGTGTGGCAAAATGCAGTGACATAACACACAATGTTTTGCAGGTACATAAAGAGGCACTCATGTACGTGATGTGTTGAAACATATTGGAGTTATGTTTTCTTCATGATCTTTGAGAGATTAATTATCTTAAAAATAATGTTAATTTATACCGAAAAGCAAACAATTTCATTAGAAGAAGCCGTTTATTGACAACTATTCCCAATATGATTATAAAACAAGTCTTCAGTCATTCAACAGTGCCAGGACCCCACCCTCCAGTCATCTTGATGTCTAGCTGGGATGGCACCCCCTTCACCATTTCTCAAGAGGTTCTTTGGCAACTCACGTCCTCACTTATAGTGTGGTCTCTGTCTCTATACCCAGGGTGCACGAGTTATTGTGGGAGAGGTGTATATGGAACATTGGGGAATTTTTCAGGAATTACATGATATGTCATAAGCTGGCTGTGCTGGCTTTCAGACATGGAAAATTGACAAGAACTCGTCAATTATGATACTCAATAAATTCAATTTCCATCACACCACTTCCTCTATGTATCTCACAAGGTGTCAATGATCTTCAACCTGTGTAAATCGTAATAAATTCTGAAATACTCATTTAATCATTCAACTATTATTACACAATTAGTGACATGGTCATTTTTTTCCATCCTTTTCAACTGAATGACTTCACAAGACAGAAGACGGAAACATAAACTGCCAATCCTCCATGCTTTTGGAGATTTACTAAGAATAAGCCATATGCATAAAAACGGACTGACTGTATTATTCTTGAAATACTTTATAATATGGTAAATGGGAATAATAAAGTCAACCTGTGTTATTGGGGACAGAGCCTTACTGTGCGGTATGTTCTAACAAGGTGGTCTACCGTCATATGATAGTACTTCACGATGTGAAATCATGTTATATTTGGTTCTTATGATATGAGAACTAAAACAAAATGAAATAAATTCTTTAGCAGTGATAAAAAAAATGAACAGTTTCTTGCAAAGGAAGCAGCTGCTAAAATCTGTTAGAACATCACAACTTTCTTGGAACCTACTAATACATGTACCTTGTGTCACATTACAATTTAACTTTCTCCAGGCTACCAGTAAATTAGTCTCAAAAACAGATCCTAAATGTATTTTCCTAGGCGTAACAATATTTAGAGAAAGAAAAAAAAACAGTGAAACAACAAAGAGAAATGGAGCTACTGTCTAACTGTAGCACTTCCAATATGTATATATATCATATATATTCATTTATGAGTCCAACTGCAAACTGCACAAATGCATTGGCAGATCTGGGTCTGTGCAGTTTGGGATAATCAGCAGAACAAGCAACACAGACACTGATCTGCAGGCACATTATGCTACGAAAGATCAGGGTCTTTGTCATTTGCAGTTTGCCTTGACTTAAAAGTGAGTATATACGGTACACGTGATGGGGACAATGATCTGTTTATCAGTTCATGACATTTGCACAAGCGCACTTGATATAATTAACAATAGCCTTGTGGATTTTACTCATTTGATAATTTGCAAAGTGTACAGTATAGGCATTATGTAAAAAAGCAATATTGTTCCACTTTTAAATCTTGCAAAGTGTACAGTATTGGCATTATGTCAAAAAGCAACAGTGTTCCACTTTTAAATCTTGCAAAGCATACAGTATAGGCATTATGACAAAAAGCAATAGTGTTCCACTTTTCAATCTTGCAAAGTGTACAGTATAGGCATTATGTCAAAAAGCGATAATGTTCCACTTTTAAATCTTGCAAAGCATACAGTATAGGCATTATGTCAAAAAGCAATAGTGTTTCACTTTTAAATCAGTCAGTGAAATTTTAGAACAATTAGGTCCTTCACCAATTTTAATAACTGTTTGCTGCTAACACTATGTAACCTATAGTACACTGAACTGAGATAAAGTAATAGATCATCCTTGGAGCTAGCTAGCTGAGTGTAATCAGTTAAATCAACCATTCAGTTAAGGTCTCCTTACCTACTGACCTTAATGTTTTAATTGAAAAAGCAGGGCCTGTACTTCCACATCCTTAGAAAGAGGGAAAGAGTAATCAGAAAGTCACATCTGCTCCATAAATCAAATTATTAACATGGGACTCTAATCTCTGTAAGGCCAATAAAATCAGATCTGGAACTATTACAATATATTACATCTTCTTGAATGCCTCCATGCCATATTTTAGGGTGAACCCTAATTCAATCTGTGTCTGTGTAACATGAATACATACTGCAGATAAAACATGTTCAGCCAAGAAAGAGAAAATAAAAACAAACATCACAAGGAAGATTTAAACTACTTAAAAATCTAATCAAGGTATTTACATGTGTTTATTAACATAGGCTATCATTTGTCTTTTGGCTACAAATTTGGAGGAATTCTTTAAAACTGGGGGAAAAATGCAGAACGAAAGAAAGTCTTAAAATGACCAAAATAGGATCATTTTTGGACAAAAATATCAATGAAACATTACTTTTCAGACAATGTACTACATGGTACAAAGAAAAACTAGTATTTGCTTCCACTGCACCTTACAGCCAAGGTTTTTCACTCTCCACAATAGTTGGAAATCAGTTTTATTATTGCCATGCCACTCTCTATATGATATTTGGAAACCAGTTTATTATTATCATGCCACTCTCCATGATACATGCATTTGGAAACCAGTTTATTATTGCCATGCCACACTCTCCAAGATATTTGGAAACCAGTTTATTTTTGCCATTCACTTCGTGATATTTGGAAACCAGTTTATTATTGCCGTGCCACTCTCTCCATGGTATTTGGAAACCAGTTTATTATTGCCATGCCTCTCCATATTTGGAAACCAGTTTATTATTGCCATGCCACTCTCTCAATGATATTTGGAAACTAGTTTATTATTGCCATGCCACTCTCTCCATGATATCTGGAAACTAGTTTATTATTGCCATGCCACTCTCTCCATATTTGGAAACCAGTTTATTATTGCCATGCCACTCTCTCAATGATATTTGGAAACCAGTTTATTATTGCCATGCCACACTCTCCATCATATTTGGAAACCACCTTTAATATTGTCATGCCACACTCTATATGATATTTGGAAACCACCTTCATTATTGCCATGCTTTATTTCAAGACTCTCCTAGTTTCTACATTCAACAAATTTGATTCCATCCCGATTCTGTTGCGTTTTTCTCTTGATATCTGCAATGTCATGTGTTCTGTGTCTATCAAAGACTGAGAAATAAAAGGCAGATGTAAAAGATTTCTATTTCAAAACTGAGGAAAGTTTAAAGTAGCTACACAGCTGTTTGCTCTTCTCTGAACTGTTTTTTGTTATTGATTTTTTTCCTTTTCCATCCAGTGTTTTTACCTTCTTGTCAAAAGATTCCACTTTCTAATACTACTTCCATCTCTTGTGTTCCTTTCCAAAGAACCCATGCTCTGTTGCTTCAACTTAACATTTCTAAATTCTTTAATTCTTCCTCCAATCATTGCTGATAAGTTACATGTTCATGAAATGATCATAAACAGCACAGTTGTTCCCCTTAACAGGTACAGGATGTTTCAATGATTCATTTCCATTCTATTGCCCTGTATAGTAAAATCACAGAGACTAGTATCTATTGTACGTTTTCTCAAAGCCCTGCTTCTTGTTCTTAAATTCTTGACTACTGTACATGTTTATGGTGGCAACCATGAAAAACTGATCGCTTTCGAATAAGATTGTGAGAGGTAAAGTGCTACTAATCGAGAATTCTGTATTATTTTATTTCTAAATGTTTCAAACTGGACTGGAATCCATTTATACTAAGAAAGGGTTTATTTGGACCCAGAAACCCATTAATTCCCAAACTTGCCTAAAAGGTAGAGATACCTTTTAGAATCCATCAAATGGTTTAAAGACCAATACTAATTCTGGGCAAATTTAACATCATGATTTAATTTGAATGAGTGTTCTGACTATGACTAAGTACTATCATACCAAACAACCATGAAACATCTTCAGTGAACTATCTGTTCTGATCAAATGCACCATCATAAAACATCGACTTGGCTTGCAGCTGGAACAATACACTAACAACCTACAATAAAATGCTAGAAATAAAAAAATTCAATTACCTGCTTTAAGTTAATTAATTTGCATGAAAAACTCAAATCTTCTGCTTAGCAAGAGATTTGGAAAGCACAGCATGATCAGACAGTGACCATCTAAAAAATGAGAAGGCTGAATGATCACTCAGTAACCTAGGTATCAGACCACTAATACAATCTGCTGTTACTGCATCCATTTTTGCTCCAAAGAAAACAATAAAAACATATAATTTTTTTAAAATTTCTTTTTCCTGGAGATTTACTAAGCAGTGAAGACTAGTACTTGTATTCAAAAGAATGTAGCGATAAATGCCTGAACTGAAAATAATATGTTTATTTAGCTCAGCTTTGGGGCTCTACAATAACAAAGCAAACAATTGGATTTGGTTGATTTTGGAAATGTCACTTGTACTAAAAATTCCCAATTTTTTTTCTTCAAATACCACTATTTAAAGAAAATGCATTTTTAAAATATGATGATTATTGGAAAAATTAGGTCAAAGTTAATGTCTACCATAACAATGACAGTCTCGATGCACCTACTTTAATGTAATGGATTTCATCAAAAGTGGACAAATGAAGGAATTATATAAGTAAGCTAATTAGGCCAGTGATATACGTTCATCACTATGGATTTAACTGACAGGTTTTGCTCCATTCAATTACCCCAACTGTGAGTTGCTTTTTCCAAGCAATTTAGTTTATATGGTAAATTCACAGTTCTTCATGAGGTATCAATGTTCATGGATTTTGCATAAAAAGTGAATTTAAAGACCCAAATAGCACTTTTCTACCTGTAACCTTACACCATCCTAGAAATATATCTAGCAAGCAATGAAGAAAGACCCAAATAGCACTTTTCTCCCTGTAACCTTCCACCATCCCAGAAATATATCTAGCAAGCAATGAAGAAAGACCCAAATAGCATTTTTCTACTTGTAACCTTCTACCATCCTAGAAATATATCCAGCAAGCAATGAAGAAAGACCCAAATAGCACTTTTCTACCTGTAACCTTCCACCATCCTAGAAATATATCTAGCAAGCAATGAAGAAAGACCCAAATAACACTTTTCTACCTGTAACCGTCCACCATCCTAGAAATATATCTAGCAAGCAATGAAGACCCAAATAGCACTTTTCTACCTGTAACCTTCCACCATCCTAGAAATATATCTAGCAAGCAATGAAGAAAGACCCAAATAACACTTTTCTACCTGTAACCGTCCACCATCCTAGAAATATATCTAGCAAGCAATGAAGACCCAAATAGCACTTTTCTACCTGTAACCTTCCACCATCCTTGAAATATATCTAGCAAGCAATGAAGAAAGACCCAAATAGCAATTTTCTTTCTGTAAACTTTCCCCATCCAAGGCATATATCTAGCAAGCAATGAAGAAAATGTTTTGTCATACACCTGAAATATGGACCCTTAATAGTGTGTGTGTGTGTGTGTGTGTGTGTGTGTGAAAAGTTTGGACCAAATGCACAGAAATTAGAATACTGCAGTGTTCTTGTCTTTGCAGATTTAAACTTAACAATTAATCAGCACTATATAGTATTATACTGTTTTACCATTAAACCATATATATGTTTGTTGTTGTTGTTGTTGTTATAGGGTTTAACACCATTTTTCAGCACAAGATAGGCTATACATGGCAGCCAGTATAAATGGTGGAGGAAGAACCAGGGAGAATCCCGGAAAGAACCACTGACCCAAGAGAAGCTACTGGCAAGCTTTCTCACATACCAACAATATATGTTATATTAATGGTACAATAGTATAATACTGACTATATAGTGCTGATTAAGAAGAAAATTGCAGAAAAATGTCAGGAAGATAAATCCTTCAAACATGACAAAAGAAACAAGAATGTGTATTCCTACAAAAAAGACGATAAAACACTCAAGTTCTGGCAAAGATATACAGAGTTATAGATAAGATGTTTCATTTTGAATTTTATGCATACAATTCAACTAAAATTAAATATTTTTTTACCTATGTTAAAATTATAAAAAATTATCTAATTCTATGCACTTGTTCGAAACTTTTCAGTACATTTGTTCTTTCATAAACACAGTTTATGTTGTATGGTGGCACATATAATCAATATAAACCATTCTGTTGATTCAAACTTCATATGCATTGTGCATATTTGGAATAACAGTGACTGATCACTGGGAGCACGCTCATTCCAATACAGTCATATAATCAAATACATCCTGACCTACTAGTAATCTTGGTCACATAGATGTCTGACATATTTATGAAAGCACGGCTAATGTTTTGATGATTAAGAATCAGTCTCACAGATAAGCTTGTTCTTTATAGAGTTTACAAAATAATCCGCCAAATTGATAAAAAATTTATTCAGTTTCAAACCAAGGAGGAAAATACACAATATATTCAATTCTTATCTAGAGCTCTGATATACCATATGTAATTACTTATAAGTCGACTGCAAAAAGATCTGTACTCACATAACATGCACAGGAGATCATGGTCTGGTTTGTTTATTCTATTGATTACTCCTACCAAACTGCACAGATCCAAACCTGCCATGTCAGATCTGGGTCTGTTCAGTTTGTAGTTGGACTCAACTTATAAGCATGTATAAATATTATAAAACTGAAGATAAAGGTAAAAAATATAAAATCTTTAAAATATTGCATCACGATTGTTTATATAAACTGCATTCTTTTAATCAGTAAGAGATTTCCTCGGGTGATATATCATTGTGATCATCAAAACTTCTTAATGAAGTTCACATGAAAAACACCCTTCTGTTTCAATGGCTTAAGTCGATACATTCAAAAAGAATGTGTTATATATAATGTCAGTGGACACTGGCAATGTATGCAGTCTGGTCAAGGTTCACCAACTGGTCAGGTACATGCTCTGGTCAGGTGCATGCAATGGTCAAGTATGCATTTATGCATTGGTCAGGTATGCATGTCAGGTGTGTGATTGGCATAATACCATCTCATCCCTTGGATGATGGTTCAATATTCTGAGGCTTCTTCATGGAGTTTTCATTTCATCCATTTTGCCAAGTACAATGCAAATACAGCACATGCTGATTTATTATCACAGGCACATGCAACGCCCTCCAGGGCAGATTTTTAAGACCTGATTCCACCTTTAAATCCTGGTGATTTTACTGTGTGGAGTGGTGTACTTAGTAGATAATACACAGACATGAGTGGAAAATGGTCAATATGTACTTTAAATGTATCTATCTAGAAAAGATGTATTATTGGAAAGAATATAAAACCAGAAATGTGTTCAATGAACATGAATGTTCACTGCAGTGCCTGCAAATGTGCCTAATTGCAAAACTGAACCAGCCTGACAGACAGACATGAACAGTACTACATACCTTTGTCAAGCCCGACTGAAAGTACTATAAATATCGTAGTCCCAAAGTGCCATAACTACCACCCCTGCTATTTTGATTAGTGAATTCTCTGCCAATCTGACATTAATTAAATTCTTTGAATCAAAACAGGTAGCTCACAGTGACCAACTTTTCATTTGAGAGTGCTGTGCTCACCAAGACATAAATAGATGTACACAAGTTGCATGACCACATATCATAGATTTTTTTAAAAATTAATTGCATACAGTGTTAAAGTACTGATATACTTTCTGTAGAAGTTTGTTTCACATTCCAAAAGTCATATACATATACATACAAAGTTGTCTGACCCTTCACCAAAAGTGCATGAGAAAATGTTTTGTTATTAAGATGTTATGGGTTTAATGCCATTTTTCAGAACATGATAGTCTATACATGACGGTCAGTATATTTGGTGGAGGAAGAATCCAAGAAAACCCCTGGAAGAACCACCGACCCAAGAGAATCTATTGGCCAGCTTTTTCATATAACCATGTTGGTTGAGCCCAAGACTTGAACCTACTTACAAAAAGGTAAGATGCCAGTTATCATCCAGCCATGACCGATATAAAAATGACATGACTGCAAAATTTAACCAAGGTGTGCCAGATTAATACATGGAAGGATGGACAGAAGATAGGATGAACGAACAAAGGTCACACCAAAAGTACCTTACACATTTTAGGTGGGGCATCAAAATAGATACATAAAACCATGAAGTTCACCCATTGTGTAAAGTCTCAAATTTCTCGATGGAGATAAATTACTTGGCATATGGAAGTAATCATAATAAAGAAACAGGCAAGATGGCATATCTATCATCCATCATGCTTTCTTTAAATTCCAAAAAGAGCTACAAGAATGCAAGCAGTAATTGTGGTCCAAACTCCTGAACCCAACATCTGTTGTCAATACAAAAATTCAAGAAAAGAGAACAGTGTGAACTGCTGCACAGCTTTATGATCAGGAATTTTCCTAGGTCTTCAGAAATTGTTTGCTGTGCTGCAAATTAGCAAAACTGGAGTAATTTTCCTAATAAAACAAAAATGAAGGCTTCACAGAAATAATACAACATTCTGTTTTTATCATAATATTTTTTATGAGTTATCAAGCATTTTAAAATAACTTTTCTGTAACTCCAGCGTTTCCTCTCATAGATGTGAATACATAAAATGGAACTGTTTGGTCAAATTCTGGGTTAAACATTTTTAGATTGGAAATAGGATCTGTATTAAAGAATCCAAACCTAACAGGAAAATCACGGACGAATGAAGAAACAAGACAAAGATTTCAGTTTTTGGTATGCAATCTACTTCAACTTATGAATTAACCAATCATCATATCATACGATGATGCCAGTTTGGCACTATTTTCATTTAGGACCACTAGCTACTGTAGGCTTCTGCTGAAAGAAACAATAAAACTTGGTCATAGTTTGAGTCATGAACAAAGCCAACGAGACAGGCAAAACAGCTGCAAAAATGCTGTAGCGACAGCTGCTCTCTGACTTTACACTTGGCTGCAAGATTTAGAAAAGAGTCCCAAGTGGGCTGCTACTGCTCACTTAGCTGACATCAGCCTAATTGCCAAATACAAAAGCAATTAGCCAAGAAATCCAGGTTACTAGGACACCTTTTGTTACAATCTCTCCAATGCTAATTCTTTAAATATGTTACGAAAACTATTGCTTAAATGTCTCTGCTTTCTGTATATTCTCCATAATTGAGTGCACATCAGCATAATTTGTCCTATATTGAAAGGCCTCAAGGCCTGGTTGCTTCAAGTCAAAATTGGTCAAGTTCTCTTCGTCTTTATTTTTCAATAAAATTGCAAAAATGTTCATCTATATCTAATAATGTTGATCATATCTGATGGCAGAATTACATCTTTTCTATAAATCTGAATGGTGTTTAAGCTAGAATGCTTTCTGTCAAATTTGGTCAAATTCTGTAAATAGTTATTTAGAAGTTATTAAAGATTTGGGGGTTTTTTTTCTTTCTAAAGAACAGCAGCCATACTTGATGGTAAACTCGCATAATTCACATTATTATTAATGGTCTTGTTGCAAGGATGATTTCAGTCAAATTCAAATGGGTTATTTTGTAAACATTGTTTCAAGGTTTTTCTATATTTAGGTACAGCAGCCATGTATGATGGTGCATACTTTAAGGTCTTAGTGCCAAAATACCTTCTGTTAAATTAGGTCCAATTCTACTCGGCGATTTTAGCAAAATCATTTACAGGTCAATCTCATTTTTAGTAACAATGTCCATATTTTATGGCAGATCAGAATCATGCGTACAAACTTGATCAGAATCATGCATATAAACTTCATGTCAGGAATTTTTGTGTCAAGCTTGGTCAAATTCTACTCTGTACTTTCGAAAAGGAAGTTGTTTAAAGATTGTTCCAATTTTAGTAATTGTGACCATATCTGATGGCAGATCAGCATTTTATAAACAAATCTGAAAGATATTCATGCCTATATTCTTTTCTATAAAGTTTAACAGATTCTGTCAAGCAGTCTTTGTGAGATCATTTAAATGTTTTCAATGTTTAGTAATGGATGCTACATTTGAGAGTGGATCAAATGAACCATTTTAATGACTTTCATTCTAAAATGCTTTGTCAAATTTAGTCAAATTATATCCAATGTTTACTTTGGAAAAAGTTGTACAAAGGGTTTTCTATACACCACTCCCTCGATAACTCGCGCCCTGATAACTTGCGAACCCGCTTATAACGCGGGGTCAGGCATGGATCCCATTTTTTAAAACCAGAAATTACCCCAAAAATAGATCCCTATTTTATGAACTTTATGGAAATTGCGATCAAAATTAGCTACAAAAACTTTGATATATCGCTCATTTTATCGTCGAAAACGGTAGATAGGACCTGGAAATTTTAATCAACATTATGAAATACCAAATTTAAAAATAAGTCATACAATTTTTTTACATTTTCTTTCCAAGTGACATTTCTAGCACACTGCAATTAACGATATGTAAGGAAATTTCAATCAATGAAAATGTCACTTATGCCGAGTCGAGGCAGTACTTTAATAAATAAATACAAATTAAATAATTTTTTTATCAATTGAAATTTGTGTTCTAGTTCTATCTTCATGTTTCTTTTAAGTGTAATCATCATAAATGCAATGTGTCCTCTTGTAATTAAACGTAAAATGTGTCAATCTACCATAACAGCTATGTCCGCGAGCATTTCTCTGAGAACCTATTCAGGTGCCATGTTTTAATAACTGACTAGCAGAAGTATTTGTTGCATTGTTGCACTGAATTAAAAGCTGGCCTCCTTTGTATTATCACATTAATTATGTCTTTTGAATCAAATAATGGAGGTGAAATAAAAGAAAAGTTAAAAGGCACAAAAATCCTACAAACTTAAAATCTAGCTGCCCCAGTCGTATGTCGGGTGACCTCACTTCAGTTGATCAATTGAACACTGTTATAAATGTTATTGTGTATGTAACATAAACTACCTTAAATTAACAGACTCATTGGTAACTGTGATCAAAGATAGCACAGCAATCAAGGAAAAAGAATACTATACTTCGTAAAATAAAGAGCTTGGTTTCACAGATACGGACCATTGTGGGCAAGCGAGTTTCAGAGAATTCTTGAACTGGCACTTTGAGATCTCCTCAAGAATGATAAAAAGCTTCATTATTACATCCAATGAAATCACGATATCAATACTGTACTAATTGAACAGCACAAAAATTGAGATTCGACGTAGACGATTGTCTCACGAAAATTTCGCTTGTTTTTTAAACAAAAGGAATCTTGTTTGGTGGTGTATCAACAGTTAGTCTAGTTCCCTGCTCTTTTTACTCCCAATTTGGCAGGATACAATGCCATACCACTCCGGGAACCAGACTCATCAAGAAAACAAAAAGCAGTGATGTAATACACACATGTTTTTGTGTAAACGTAATGGTTGTTGAAACCAGTTGGAACGATCTTTCACATGTTGGACATTTTGAAAATAAATGTTATTTAAACAGAATAACGAACAACTTCATTAGAAAAAGTGCGTCATTAAAAATTATTATCTACGCGAATGTAAAATGAGGATTCAGTCATTAAACAGCACAGTTTCCTAACCTCGACCCCTCCCCCGCTGTTTTCTCGATGTCCAAACGATTTTTTTCAATTTTTGGAGGTCCCTCGGTTACTCGCGCCCTTGCTTATAGCACGGTCTATGTTTGTGGACCCTGTTGTGCGCAAGTTATCGAGGGAGTGGTGTATTTAGCAATGGTTACTATATTCAGTAGCTGATCTGCATCATTTGACCAAATCTGAAATATGTTTATGTAAGATCTGATCAAATTCTGTTAAACAATTTTTGAGAAAATTGTTTAAAATTTGTTCTATTTTTAGTAACAGCAGCCATATTTAACAGTGGATCAGCATTATTTGCACAAATTTTAGAACACTCCATGATACAATTGTTCTGAGCAGTTTCTAAGTTTTAAATAGTAATTGTAAACAGAAAACGCAAAACATTAGACGAACAAGGGACCTTATTGTCAGGTGGCATATAAATGAAAAGTCTGAAATCAACAAAGCCCCAGGTCCCAACTGTCTCAGATACCTCCAAGGAGTTATTAGAATGATTGGGCAGAGGGTCAAGGGCCCATTTATTTGTGGTTTGGTGAAGGGGTAATAAATTAAACAGGAACACAATTTTGCTGGGGAAAATTGCAAATTTTGGTAATTCTGTGTGATTTTGAAATGTGCTATTTCTGAAATGGGGCCCATTATGCAGAGAATCAAGACCTTTATTTAGCCTTCAAGGACTCATAGATAAACCACTGACTTTAAGATGTGTAGTAATTTTTGTAAATAGGAGAGGATCTGAAGAAAGCCAATGAAGAATTGTGAGGGTACAATAATTACCACAATCAACATATTCCATTAAAGCAGCCAGGCTGAGAAGCCAAACTATATGGGAAAATTCCGGGCTTCCAGTTCTAAATTACAAATGGATGCATCATGTTCACAAAGACAAGGTGCTACACTAGTACAGAGTCTGGGCTATCATCATGGCGAATGAAGGTAACCAAATGGGATGCAAATGGGCCATCACCATGGTGAATGAAGGTAACCAAATGGGATGCAACTGGGCCATCATCATGGTGAATGAAGGTAACCAAATGGGATGCAAATGGGCCATCATCATGGTGAATGAAGGTAACCAAATGTGATGCAAATGGGCCATCATCATGGCAAATGATGGTAATCATGTGGGCTGCAACTGGGCCATCATCATGGTGAATGAAGGTAACCAAATGGGAAGCAAATGGGCCATCGTCATGGTGAATGAAGCTAACCAAGTTACCTGCAACCTTACTGACTGTGCAACATTTGATCAAAACTTGACTATACAGCAATGTTAAACTTACAAAAACATACTGACCACATATAATGAGAAACAAGAAAAGTCTTAAGACTACCCATTTATGATAAATCTAATTCTGAAATCTCTCCAATGCTGATGCATGCATACATACATACTTGCATGCATGCATGCATGCATACATACATTTATATAGGAATGGAAAACATATTTCCAATAATTTCCTTAAAAACTGTTGGGCATAAAATCAATTAATAGTCCACATCTCAGCAATAAAAAAGAAAAGAACACTACTCCCTAACATGTCAAAAGTGAGAATATGTGAATATTTGTATCCAAGATGTGTACTTTAAGGTCACTCAATGTGCAGTCACAATTTGACAATCAAATAAACAAAGCTCACTATATAAAGTTGTTCTACAGTGTGTCTCGAATCTAATTAAGCAGGAATCATGCCTGCTGTACACACTGGTATGATCTTTGATGTATACCTCTTCAAATGTTCTTATTTCTATCATAGATTACATGACAGGACTCCACTGTAAATAAATAATGTACTTCTATTATCAAAAACTACATCAAAGATAAGCAAGACTCCTTTGTATTCATTTCAGATCAAAACCTGTACAGTGATTAGTCTCAAACTTTTTTTTCCTGTAAAATTCGATCAAAGGCTGCTTGTATCATTAACACAATGAAGCAACATATTAGAAACATATTAGTAACACTTGCACCTGTATCAACAACTATTTTTCATTCAATGTTATAAATTCAATACACCCATCTCATTCACTTAATTTGAATAATTACATGGTCATATCTGGAATGTGTAACATGTGCAAAGCAAGATGCTACCATGCTGAGAAAACAGATCTTGGTCTATGCAGTTTGCAGTTGGCCCTGACTTGTATAAAACTACAGATAGTACGTATGATGTGTGGTGGCAATATAGGCTTGTAACTAAAGGACTGGTGGCCAATTCAAAGCAATGTTATCTGCGTCAGCCACATGTTCAGCAACACCAACATGATACCAATTACTTGTAAAAACAATGAAGAAAAAAGAATTCAGAAAAGGAAAGAAAATCACAATTCATACTTTTGATGGCAAATTTATTTCAAAGCAACATTTAGAACAGTTAAACAATGGCAGGAAGTGTCATTACTACCCGTCTAACATTGTGAAACTCTTGAAAAGTTTTCGTTCTAAGATGTATATAATATCACATGCTGAGTTTATCATAACAACTGTAAATTTTGGGACATTTAAAAAAATTACTTCTAAAAACAATGAAGAAAAAAGAACACTGAAAGGAAAAGAAAATCACGACTTGTGCTTTTGATAGCAAAATTATTTCAAAGCAAAATTTAGAACAGTTAAACAATGGCAGGAAGTGTCATTACTACCCATTTAACATTGTGAAACTCTTGAAAAGTTTTCATTCTAAGATGTATATAATATCACATACTGAGTTTACTGTAATGACTGTAAATCTTGGGACATTAAAAAAAATTTCTGAACCCCAAGACTTGTATGAATGTAAGGAACATCATTTTGATTTATTCCAACAATAAGAGACACAAAAAATGTAAAGACAAAATCAACAAGATCGACACATTTCGCGTGTCAGTAGTCGCCACTCTTTCAATAACCACATCAATAAACTGTTACAAACTACTATGATTGCTTTTGTTATTATTTTGCGTGTGCATATTTTCAGATTTCTCCAAAGTGAAATAAAATAATGGTAAATAAAGACTTGTATAATTCACAGACCTGTTAGAGTTTACCCGGGAGACATATTATAATGTACAGTACATACACAGTGCAAAGCATGTTTAGCGTCACCTGTAACCTTATTTATTCCAGGGGGCTATGGATGCAGATTTTGCTTTAATCACTGTTCTGTCAAATCAATTCTTCCATATTACATTTCAGCTAGATGTGCATAGCTGTTTCATTTACTTTGATCCAAGTGCTCACCAGTTGCTCTTTCTCAGTGATATAATTAATCCTACAATGAGATGTAATTTATATGAAAGGGTACAGGCTCTTGATTGTATAAGGAACATAACCAGCATATATTCACATAACTGTCATAAATTCATCAAAAAATGATCTTAACATAGGTTAAAATTCTGAATGTAAATGGACGAAGAACATCATCGATCAATTTCAGTTTTGAGTCTCAGCTTAACAAATCTGTAATTTTCAATACAATGGCAAGCTGGTTGTTTCTGCATATGTTTAATTTACAACTGGCTGCTTCATCTTTTGTTTTCCAACAGCAATCCAGGCCATTTAATCCATTAAACCCAGAAACTGGCTTGGGTACAGAGGGAATTTTGTTTTGTGAGGCCTACTACATATTATTTTTTTGCCATACTTATTACAACCAGACTGCTCCGGTGGCCTAAGTGGTTAAAGCGTTCACCTCAGATGCAGGGGTCACAGGTTCAGAATCTGGCAATCCTACCAAAGACTTATAAAAATGGTACTAGCAGCTGCCTCACTTGGCACTCAGCATTAAGATGTTAGTGTTAGGATTGGTTGGCCTGGAGTCAGGATAATGCGACAGGGTGGGGCATGATGCTACATGTCTGCAGCATGATACCCTAGTGCTAGACATCACTATAACCTGACACACTGCCGACATCATAGCAATATGGCTGAAAAATTGTTAATGCTACATTAAAAATCCAAGTCAGAGACACACACACTTATTACAACCAAACAAATTAATTACATTATTAAACATCTACATTTGGCAGTTAGACTATCTTGATGGTACAAAAAATGACCTTTTTCAAAATCCAAAACTCCTTTGTTTCTTTAATACCTCCATGGCTCCTTAAACAAACTAAAGCACTTTTTTAATATGCAAGAAGGAAAAAAAATCCTTCCATTTTTTCATAACTCGTATAAGGAATTTCTCTCTAAATTTAAAAACTATAAAAGAATTTACACTAATGGCTCAAAGGATGCAGCCTTCGTTAGTGGAGATCACATTATGAAAGTCTGCTTGCCAGATGCATCAATATTTTCAGCCGAAAACAGGGCAATAGACCTTAACCTGTACCATATCAAAATCAAACACATTTTAAACTCCATCATGTTCTCTGCTTCACTATCAGTACTTCCATCACTACACAACAGCAAGTTGGAAAACCCACCTCTAAACAATATTCTCATCAAATATAGTGGTGTGCCTCTCACAATACAAAATACTGTTGGTTACAGCCATGTCGCTAGTTTTATTGGTAATGAAAAAGCAGACCGCGCTGCTAAAATAGCAAATGTTTTTGCAACCATATGATTTTAAAATACCATACACTGATTTTAAACCTGGTATAACAAAAATCCTTATTAAGTGGCAGGCATCTTGGAATGATACTGTCAATAACAAGCTCCGTGTGATTAAACTGACCTTAGGTGAATGACCTCCTCCTAAAGAACCTTCTTGCAGGAATAAGGTAATCATTGCCAGAATAAGAACTGGTCATACTTATATAACCCACTCAAACATATTAAAGGGCAAAGACCCACCTGAGTGCATTTCTTGCACTATACAATAGATTGTTTCGATCTCCAACCAACATGTAATCATTACTATGATGTTCAGCACATGAAGGAAATTTTTGATACAGTAAAAGTGACTTGCATTTTAAGTTTCTTCAAGGAAGTTAAAATTTATTTAAAAATCTAGTTGGTCTGCAATCCTATTTCCTTTGGGTATTTTTAACCAATTTGTACTTTTTTTAATCACCTCAATTTATCTTCTATTATCTAATTACCCATTATACACTCCATTTGAAGAAACCATCAACCTACCCGAAGCTACTGGCAGGCTTTTTCACTTACAAATGTAATACTCAAACTAATGCAGACAGATGCGAGATTTTAAGTGATCTGTATAAGCATGCACCTAAGATCACTCAGCCACCTGGGGCCCCTTCAGACAGATAGAACATTTCTAATGCTTTGTATTTTGAAACTGAAGTTTAAAATCATGCTTTAAGCAAAATGCATGAAAGCATACTTCTAATGTGCAAAACTTTATTTTTATTGCTTTAGAAATTTCAGAAAATAAGATCACAGATTTAAGAAAGACATGTAATTTCCATTCTAACTGATAATGCTTCTACTTCAAATGATGCATTTTTAACACAGCAGATACCACAACTAACATGTTGAAATTGTTCTTACTGCATTTACTACATGTATACATCTAATGCACTGAAATTCCTAATGTATTTACTATATATCTAATGCACTGAATTCCTAATGCAATAACTATACATGTAATTCTAATGCAATGAAATTACTAATGCATTAACTACACATGTAATTCTAATTTCAATGAAATTCCTAATGCATTAACTATACATGTACTTCTAACACAATGAATTCCTAATGTATTAACTATACATGTACTTCTAACACACTGAAATTCCTAATGCATTAACTATACATGTACTTCTAATGCCCTGAATTCCTAATGCATTAACTCTACATGTACTTCTAACACACTGAAATTCCTAATGCATTAACTATACATGTACTTCTAACACACTGAAATTCCTAATGCATTAACTCTACATGTACTTCTAACACACTGAAATTCCTAATGCATTAACTATACATGTACTTCTAACACACTGGATTAATAATGCATTAACTATACATGTACTTCTAACACACTGAAATTCCTAATGCATTAACTATACATGTACTTCTAATGCCCTGAATTCCTAATGCATTAACTCTACATGTACTTCTAACACACTGAAATTCCTAATGCATTAACTATACATGTACTTCTAACACACTGGATTAATAATGCATTAACTATACATGTACTTCTAACACACTGAATTCCTAATGCATTAACTCTACATGTACTTCTAACACACTGAAATTCCTAATGCATTAACTATACATGTACTTCTAACACACTGAAATTCCTAATGCATTAACTATACATGTACTTCTAATGCACTGAATTCCTAATGCTTTAACTATGCTACTAATGCACTCAAATTCCTAATGCATTAACTATACTCCTAATGCACTGAAATTCCTAATGTATTTACTATATATCTACTGCACTGAATTCCTAATGCATTAACTATACATATACCTCTAATGCACTGAATTTCCTAATGTATTAACTATACATGTACTTTTAACACAATGAATTCCTAATGCATTAACTATACATGTACTTTTAACACAATGAACTCCTATTGCATTAACTATACATGTACTTTTAACACAATGAATTCCTAATGTATTAACTATACATGTACTTTTAACACAACAAATTCCTAATGTATTAACTATACATGTACTTTTAACACAATGAATTCCTAATGCATTAACTATACATGTACTTTTAACACAATGAATTCCTAATGTATTAACTATACATGTACTTTTAACACAATGAATTCCTAATGCATTAACTATACATGTACTTATAATGCACTCAAATTCCTAATGCTTTAACTATGCTACTAATGCACTCAAATTCCTAATGCATTAACTATACTCCTAATGCACTGAAATTCCTAATACATTAACTATACTCCTAATGTACTGAAATTCCTAATACATTAACTATACATGTATTTCTAATGCATTGCAATTCCTAATGCTTTAAACTACTCTGAAATTCTGAATGCAATAACTATACATGCACATCTAATGCACTGAAATTCCTAATGCATTAACTATACATCTAACACAATGAAATTCCTAATGCATTAACAACACTGAATTCCTGACGCGTTAATAATACATGTATCTCTAATGCAATGAATTCCTAATGCATTAACTATACATGTATTTCTAATGCATTGCAATTCCTAATGCTTTAACTAAAATGAAAATCTGAATGTAATAATTATACATGTACATCTAATGCACTGAAATTCCTAACGCTTCAACTACACTGAAATTCCTAATGCATTAACATCTAATGCACTGAAATTCCTAACACATTATATGTTTTAACTCAGTTGCGGTACATTCTAGTACATCAAATGCAATGTTATAAAGCATCTGTTGCAAAATCAATATCATAAATTTATAATACTGGTTTATTATGTTTTCGACAAGAACTTTCCCAGGCAAACCTCTCATTTCTTACAAACTATGATACAGACATACCAGGTGCTCTCACAACAGTACACTCTATCTCCTATTTACTCCCATCCTGACTGAACATTACAGACCTATCAATCATTGAACTCCATCAATATTTGCACCTTTATGTACAACTACCTGTCATTCAAGGTTATATATTTAACATAAACATCAAATGATGCATTTTGTGTGAATAATTACAGTTTCCCTTTATCCTCCGTTCTGAGTCAGAGACCCCACAAAATTTTTAATATGACCCTACAGTTCTGTCACCAAGGTTTGTCTTTTACTCAATCTGACTCCAGGTTCTGACACCAAGAGATCCATAGCTTTCAATCTTGCAACCCAAGGGGAAATGCTAATTTTGTGATTTTATCGGAGCAAGAAAGCTGAAAGGTGCAAAGCTAGTGTATTACAGTCATGAAATCACTGTTAACAATTACTATGCTGCCTAAGAATCCTGGCTCATGAAAATCACTCTTTCACTTGTCCTTACCGCATTATTCTTGTATAAGGGATCCTGAAACTCGGAGGGCACTTTGTCCTTGTAGGCTTTACCCAGAACCCAAGCAACGGAAGCATGAAGCTTGGCCTGCAAAGTGGAAAAAAAAATGTTCTCTTAGTCACTACCTGGCTTTATTTTAGGTGCACTCTTGTGCCAGTGGCCCTTATGTTTCATCCATGGTACAAAAAGTTCCCTCCTTGGCACCAACAGAAAAGAGTCAAGAAAATAAAGATAAAAAGATCACTGTGGTTGACTTCTAGAAGGAAATGGTTACCTGAACATGAGAAATTGAAACCCATGTAAAGAAGGCTCATGAAAAAAGGGATTGATAATGACAGATGCCAAGGTCAGGGATTTATTCGTTCTGAATGCTCTTTTACAGCATTATATACTTTGAACCAGTCAGTGTAGAGTCAGACTTTAGCATGGTTTGCTGCCATTTCCTTGTCAGTTAAACTAACTGTCCCAAACAGAGGATAGGGCTATTTTTGTGGAAAGTAACAGAGTTCCTATTACAGGGCATGTATGGTTATGAATCCCATTTCAATACCATATATTTGCTTATAGTTGAGGCAACTAATCTGACACTGAACTGCCTTCATACAATGCACTGACAGATCTGGGTCTATACAGCTTGCTTGGAGTAATCAGCAGAACAAACACCATAGACCCTGTGATGGCAGATTAGCATCTGTGTTATTTGCAGTTGGACTTGACTTATGAGTACATATCATAAGTAGCAGCCAAAATGTATGAATCTTGTACTTCATCTTAAGAGTATCTCATTTTAAGGCCATTCATTATAATACCACATTCATTAAATGGTAATTATTTGCATCTTGTACTTCATTACAAGGCTGTCTCAGTATCAGGTCATTCATTATTACACCACATACATCAAGTGGTAATTATACATATACTTCACTGCAAGGTTGTCTCACTAAAAGGCCATTCATTAAGTGGTAATTATATGTATAATGTACTTCATTACAAGACTGTCTCACTATAAGGTCATTCATTATAATACCACATTAAGTGGTACAGTGCATTTGTATGTTATACTTCATTACAAGGCCATTCATTATAACACCACATTCATTAAGTGGTAATTATATGTATCATGTACTTCATTGCAAGGTTGTCTCACTAAAAGGCCATTCATTAAGTTGTAATTATATGTATCATGTACTTCATTACAAGACTGTCTCACTATAAGGTCCCTCTTTATAACACCATATTCATTAAGTGGTAATTATTTGTATCATGTACTTGATTATAAGGACATCCCATGTTCAACCAGTAGTGATATGGCTCTCAAAGACAGCAGCATTATAATTAATACTATACAATCCTACATTTTTCAATATATACAAGTATGTGCTAGTTAACAGATGTAGGGCACCAGCTGATATGAACAAGGCTTGCAGGTCAGCAATGACTGTCATTTCATTATTTTATCTAAACAAATGCATAGTTTGCTCTCTCCTGTCTACAACCCACTAAATTATTTATAGGTGCATGAAAGCTTATTTGGAAGATGTAAGCTTGGTTTAATTGTAATCTTTAAGAAGTATTCATGAGTTGTCTTGGATTTCACAAACAGATACTGTATCTAGACCTTGAACCTTGATGTCAGTCTATAAATCAGCAATCCTATATTGTGAAACTTATGCTTAAAACAAATTAGTCTTATCTTATGTTCTAAGTCTCTATATTAATGCTCAAATTATAAGTGTTGTTGAAAAGGGGCCAAGAAGGCATTTGATTAGAAATTTGTAGCACTGGGGTGATATTACTCTAAGTGACTTCTTCTATAAGAATCAGTAAAGTTAAACCACTCCTATCCCTACCCCCTCACCCCCACCCGCAGTTCAGGAATGATGAATAGGCCTGATGAACTTTTCTACACGTCTTTTACAGGTGATTAATGGAGGAAAATTTTTGGCATTTGGATGATGTTCCATTTGCTAAAGTCTCGGACGCTTTAAAAGATTCCAGTTCGTATGAAGAAAACCTGACTTCATATTTTAAGGATTCTGTCCTTGTTTGCAAACTTGCTTGGCAGTATATAGCCTGACTGTACTGATGTGCTGGTAAACTTTATACATGCTAACACATATTGTACAGTTAGATACCTGTCTGTATTATTCACTGTAAATTAACGAGCAAAAAAAAAAGGTCAGAAAAGGTGCACAATGACATGAAAGTAAATTAATTACTCTAATAAACCCTCAACCATGATCAAACAAAACAGTTTGATACAAGCAAGGGCTGAGCATCTGGAGAGAAAATGTGTACATGGTATTAAAAAGCAATTTACTATACCTGTATGTAAACACTACCACAAGTGTTATGAATTTGGGTTTCTTGTATACTACATGCACAGAGTCTCTTGTATGGATTTGTGTCTTTTAAGAACAGTGAGGACATGATATCATTATAACCCAATTCTTCCTGAGCTAGAAAAGTAAATTAAAATGCCCCATTAACACAGTGCACATACTTTTCATATTAACCACATGCATATGGCGAATTCAATTTGTTGATGGGGTGCCAATTTTGGTGCATTTTGTGGTTGCTACAGACCACAAGTTAAAAACAAAAACCTCAAAGTAAAATGTCCTGGATTAAAAAAAATGCCATGTTTTGCCTGCATTATCCATCAATTTATTCCTCATTGAAAATTTATTTTTAGCAGAAAAAGCTCCCAACAAACACATAAGTAAAATAAATTAATTCCATGAAAAATATTAACTATAAAGTATGACTTCAAATGGCAAAATTGTATGCTGCACATTCAAAGCTTGGCAGCAATACTGTCTGCCTGTATTCATTCATGGTATGTACGTGTGTGTGTATGTGTATGTGTGTGTATGTATCCATGCATGCATGGTATGTATGTATGTATGTACGTACGTACGTATGCATGTATAGTGTGATAAAATGCTTAAAATACGAAGTCAAACATTTGATATCAAAAGCAATGTTTTACAAAGTCCAAGACCTTCTCAGTTGTACTATCATCACAGTTTGCATCCCAGATCAAAAAGGCTGCCTCCATTAACAATATCTTGGAACACGAAAGATGATGGATCAGGCCTATTCTACCGAATATCCCTAAGCACACCAGAGGCAAGGACTAAAAGGATAATATTATTCTAACATTATGTTAAAAGCACTACATGTGCATGCAACTGAATTATGTAAACACTCGAAATGGATCAGAATTCAAAAAGCACTACGCTTACCAAGAAATTCATTTTGATAATTATAAAAGAAGAAGGGCATAACCAACTTTTGATCCGGAAATCGGATTGCACCGGATAGTATGAACTTCCGATTAATCGGAGTCGGACAAGGCAGGAACGACCGATTCGGATAATAAAAATAATAAAGTTGAATTTCTATAGCACCGTGTCTAACACTGCGTGTCATTCGATAGTGCGTTAATAAATTTAAATAAGAAGTCAGAAAAGTCCAATATGGTCAACACAAACGGGGTGAAACGATAATACTTGAGTTAGACCGAAAGATTTAAATTTATTAAAATATATAATACACTCCTACCCGTTTATGTCAACATCCTCAATAATGAAGGCATAATATTGAATACATTGACACATGCTAATGAGGTATTAAAAGAAAATGATTCTTACAATTGTAAATATAAATAAAGTTAATAAGGAAACTTTCACAGCACAATAAACCTGTTTCAATCACCGATCACTTTGGAAAATGCAAGAATCGATCAGATTTCATTGCTTTTATTTAAGTCACCGCAAGAGGCCAACTTTATAGGACCAAACAAAAGCTTGTTTTATTTTTATCCGACCGCGACATTAAAGCATAGCAGCAAGATCAAGTATTTGTTGAATAAAGTACAGGATGGAACTGGCCGCTTGCCGACATAAATGATTAAGGCGGGAAAATTATAGCCTGGCGGCAAGATCAACTAATTGTTGAACAAAGTATGGGTCGGAACTGGCAACTGGTCGACATAAATGATTAGGTGGGAAAATTAAAGCGTATATGCTGCGTGGATGTATTGGAACTGTATGATAATGTAAATGAAATTTATATTAGCATACAGTGTGAAAAAATTGTGCTGAACTGTTGAGACTCTGCAGCTGCATCCATCATTAATCTCACATTACAGTTCTGACAGATACCGCGATGCTATGTTGTAGATAATCTTGAGTTTTGATATACGACTTTCCATAAACTGTCACTTTGTTTCTAGACATACATCCCTCTCATGCACTATTTAGATACAAAATTTGTTGTATTGGCCACAATAACAAAATATTTCTAAGCCTTTACAGACAATAAAATTAAATGAAAATCTGCTAAAAGTAAAAAAATAATTTTATTTTAAAATGTCGCAAAAACAACGAAGCAAAATATGGGATTATTTTGAGATAAATGCCATAGACGAGTCAAAGGCAGATTGTTTGGTTCCACAGTGCAAGGATAAATTAAAACGAGGAGGTAATGATCCACGTTCATATGGAACCAGCGGACTTATCAATCACCTGCGTGCAAAACATCCGGATGAATATAAAAAGTATACCGGAATCTGTGACATCGAAAAGAAACGAAAAGCCGAATAAGTAATGCAGCCTGGAAAGAAACACAGAGTACAGACAATAGAGTTCCTGCTAGGAAAGAAAAAACCGTTTGAGGCTAACAACCCGCGCCAGTTAATCATAACTAAGAAGATCATAGAAATGATTGCGGTTGATGCTATGCCTTTCAGCATGATTAACAACGTAGGCTTCACTCGCTTTCTGAATGAACTTGAACCTCGTTACGTTATTCCATCCGAAGTCCATTTGTCAAGAACGCTTATTCTGGACTTATATTCTGCCGTGAAGAGTAAAATTGTTATTTTACTAGAACAAGCAGCCTACATAAGTTTTACAAGTGACGTGTGGACGAGCACAAATAATTTGAATGCTTTCATTTCGCTTACCGCTCATTGGATTGACAGCAAGTGGAACAGGATTTCCATTGTTCTGTCACTACGAAATCTTGAAGACCGACACACGGGCCAAGTTATTTCGGATAACATCCTTGCAATGTTAGCAGCATGGTCTATTCCAGATGAAAAACGTGGAGTTCTCGTGCGGGATAATGGTGCGAGCATGAAAAAAGCGGCGGAGTTATCTGGATTGGATCACTTGGGATGTTTCACCCACACGATCCAGCTAGTTGTCAAGGTTGGACATTTAAGTCAAATATCCGTTATGGATGCTATTGTCACTGCTCGTACAATCGTTGGGCGTTTTCGGCATTCAACTCAAGCCACAGAACAATTTCTCAGAATCCAGAAGTCTTTGACATGCGAGGACGGCACGCCATACCCGACACACCGTCTTATCCAGGATGTTACAACCCGCTGGAATTCTACGTTCTACATGCTCGAGCGCCTCATAGAACAAAAGAAAGCTATTGCCCTCTATTGTCAGGAAAATGATGGGGTTACAAATCTAACGGCACATGAGTGGAATTTGATGGAACGGGTTTTGATTACGCTTCAACCATTCGAACAGGAAACCAGGAATGCCAGTATGTCTACTGCAACAGCAAGCATGATCATCCCCAGTGTTCGCGTTCTCATGGCAACTTTAACAAAACCTGCAAGAGTCGGAGATGACATCGGAATACAGACCATGTGGGCGGACATGCTGAAAGATTTGCGTACACGTTATGAGGAAGTGGAGACAAACAAGTTGTGTGCACTTGCAACGGTTTTGGATCCCACTTACAAATTGTTGGTTTTTAATGCGCATGGGCATGACGCTGTAAAGCGCATGTTAATGGACGAACTACAGATCGAGTATGAAAAACAATCACCGCTGTCAACATTCCAGTCTCAACAGAAGTGGATCCAGGACCTTCAACTTCGACTGGCCTAGATTCCTACTACCAGGAGTTATTTGCCTCTAGCACATCCGACCAAAATCTCGCCTCTGCATCCCTGTCATCTGAATTCACGTGCCAGCGTGAATTGGATTCGTATCTAGCTGAGAAAAATCAGCCGAGGACTTCACCACCAACGGACCCAGTTATATACTGGAAATCCCGGGAAAAAACGTTCCAGCTTCTGGCAGCTGTCGCTAAACGTTTTTGTTCAATACCGCCCTCTAGCGTCGATAGTGAAAGAAGTTTTAGCACCGCAGGTGCTATTTGCAGTGACAAACGATCGAGCATGTCCGCTGAAAAAACGGAGATGCTATTATTTCTTGCAAAGAACTTGGAAGTTATAAATTTTGATTATTAAATTTCTTTATTATCTATTAAACTGCATGTTTTTACTTAGGTAGATGAAACATGGCAGAAATAAACTGCTTAACTTTAATGTTATGTTATATTATATTATATTATGCGCTATATAAATATATCAATATTCAAGACTCTTCAACTCGCATTTCTAAATTTATTATATTATAATATCTTTGCCAAAAAACAAGAACAATATCACAGGAAAATAAATACTGAGGGCGCCATAACACGTGGATTTCAGTTTGCGAGTTTTATTTGTAAAATCGTAAGTTTTTATAATTATTATGTATAACAATGTGATCGTAGAAAAAACGTTTATAATGTTTCAGTGCATTTTACAAAAATAAAAACATTTCATGGATTCTTTGTGGCTTTGAACTTCGTTGCATTTTGCTATAGTCCTGCCATATCCTTCCCCTTGTGACGTCGGTGTGATGTGCAAAACGTGTGTAACACGGTTTAAAAAGTTAATTTGAAAAACCTTTTAATTTAGCATTTCTGATTAATTGAATCGTATCCGGAATCGGAAAAATTTCATGCCCAAAATCCGGAATCGGAAATCAGTAGAAAAATGCTAATCGGTTATCCCCTAAAAAGAAGTCCTTTACTACTATGCGTGTAAAACTTTTGGCAACACCACAGTTAAGAACATACTACATGTATAACCAGATAAGTATAGATACACATGAATGACAAAGTTGTTTGCCTGAAAATGCTACCAGATACTTGATGCTGTGAACATGATAAATGTGAAAACAATGGTGTCAAGTGTCTATTTAAAGTAAATTGATGCCCCTGGGCTATCAAAAACCTGTTATATACCTACCATCCACTAACAGATCATTATCCTACACTTATTTGTCTGCTGTTAAGAAAAATGTAACTACTCAAATACTGAACAAGAAAGATTGAAAATTTTGCCTGCATTCAAGCAATTAAAAAAAAATATAGAAAACAGTAATCTGCTTTAGGTGCAGTGATGCAATGCTCCTCAAGATCTACATGTATTGACAAAATTAACATACTATGCAATAATAAAAAAAATGTGACCAAGGTGATTCTACATAAAACCTTATATGTCTCTTGGTCATGAAATTAGGTCAGTAATCTGCTTTTGAACTCGATTATTATAACGTGTATCAAAACGTTTATAACCAAGATTCAGACCTGCCATCACATAATGCACTCGAAGATTAGGCTATACAGTGTTTACACTAATATCAAAAGCAATACAAACCAGTAGGAGGATTGCCTGTGAAATGTTGGAGTACATAACCCTTTTTAAGATTGATGTTATTTACATAGTTATGGGTCCAAGCAATTCAAAATCACTACAGAATTTATAGGTTGGTTTTCATTTTCCTCCGCACTACTCTTATCAAAATATCTATCCACAAGCAAGGGTAATTACAGAGTAAAATATGGGATATTCAAAATATCTGTCCACAAGCAAGGGTAATTACAGAGTAAAATATAGGATCATCAAAATTTCTATCCACAAGCAAGGGTAATTACAGAATCAAATACGGGATCATCAAAATATATATCCACAAGCAAAGGTAATTACGGAGTAAAATATGGGATGATCAAAATATCTATCCACAAGCAAGGGTAATTACAGAGTCAAATATGGGGTTATCAAGATATCTATCCAAAGCAAGGGGAATTACACAGTAATATATTGGAAAGAGCACCCTGTCATTAAATATCCACAACAGTAGATGAATATATAACAAAAGACCCAAGTGGTATGAGATTGCTCACTTGTCTGACATCTGCCTAATACCCAAATATAAGAGCAGCTGTCCAAGAAATCTGGGTTAACAAGATGCTTTCTGTTGAACTTTCTTCCAATGTTGTTGACTGAATATGTTATGAAAACAACTGTTCCAAAGTTTCTAAAGTTTTTTCTATTTTCATCCACACTGAATAGCCTGTAAGCTAGGAAACTATGTCAAAAGTTGTTTAAATTCTGTTCAACACATTTTTTTTAATTAGCTTTTTTTGGTGACTTAGCATCATTTGCACAAATGTGAAAACCTTTTCATCATTTATGTAAAAGCCAAACTACATTCTGTAAAATCTGATTCTTGTTGTTAGTGGTTTTTAAAGAAGTTAAAGGTTTTCCACTCCAAGCAATGGTGGCTATACATGTATTTGATGGCAAATCAGCTTCATCTTCATGTGTCTAAGTGTGTGCATGTTTTGGATTTTTAACGCAGCTTTAACAATATTTTAGTCATATTGCTACGATGTCTGCAGTGTGATAGTTTGTAGTGGTGTCTAGCACTAGGGCATCATGCCACAGACATGAACATCATGTCACACCCAGTTACATTATCCTGATACCAAGCCAACAAGTCCTAACACTAACCTCTTAATTCTAAATGCAAAGTGAGAGAGCTGCAAGTACCATTTTTATAAGTCTCTGGTATGACTTGGCTGGGGTTCGAACCCACGTCAGAGGCAGATGCTCAAACCACTAGGCCACTGGAGCAGTTCCTTCATCTTTATAAATTTGAAGACCCTTCTTACCCAAATGCTTTCTATCAATTTCTGCAGAGTAGTTTCTGAAAAGTCAAAGTTTACATACTTTTAGAAATGGCATCCACATATGAGAGCTTATTTGCATCATTGGTACAGATTTGAAAATCCCTTCATGTCAGGATGTTTTCTGTAAAATTTAGTCCAACTCTATGCTTAGCAGTGTTTTGTGAAGTTACTTTTTGATTTTTCCATGGTGACTATATTTGATGGTGGACAGGCATGCGTATAAGGCTCAAAGCCATCTGTCAATTTTGGTCAAATTCTGTCGTGTAGTTTTGGGTAAACTGGCTAAAGGTCTAGCTATTTTTGGTAATGGCAGTAATATTTGGTGGTGGGTCAGCTTCATGCCTGCAGGCTTTCGGTCAATACATGTATTTGGTCACATTATGTTGCTTAATATTCTTCTATTTTTAGTAATGTGGGACATATTTAACAGTGGATTTACATCATTTATGAGGGCCTCAAGGTAGATTAGTTCTTAGCTAATTGTGTAAGCCTCTTTAAATGAAGTAATTATTATTATTATTATTATTATTATTATTATTATTATTATTATTTTAACAAGTTCAAAAACCATCATACCAGCATGCTTTCTTTCAAATTCTGTTGCATGGTTTTTGTGAAGAATTTGCCAAAAGGCACTGTGAATGATGCATGGCACACTTAGGACCATACTAAAGGTTCACCTGCTTTATGGCCACGCGAGATAAAAAAAGTCATCAAATTTGCTCAGCATAGAGATCATCATCTCCTCTCATTAAATACACAAAGAAAAGGGGTGTTAATAAGTTTGTTTTTTCAGTATTGTATGCTTATTAAGATTACACTGGTTTCCATAACAGAAATCCTGAAGTCAGTTAATAAAACCTATTGTAAATCACAACAGAATATCCAAAAGTGTTGAATAATTTTCAATGACATAATCATTTTCTTGGATAGAAATGTTACTACAGTGATCAAAATCACATGAGATTTGTTTTCATTTTCAATATGTAAAAATAGATATGTAATATGTAATATGTAATAACAAGCATGTTAATTTACATCCAGTCACTCCCAGACTTCATCGCTTTCCAATACATCAAGATAAAAAGTGATGACATGATGTAGCAAGGATTTATTTAACAACAACATACCATTTTTGTCGGGAGATCATGGTACATGAAGACCTGGGTCTGTAAAATGGCAGACCAAGAATTTAATATTTCTTTTCAGCCAGAAGAACCTGCAGACCGAGAATTTTACTACAGGGTAGTCCTGTTCAATCTTCACCATTATTTCCAACAAATCGATGTCGGAAACATATCAAAATTATTAACTAGTCATAGAGCTATTAAAATTGTGAAAACTACTAGCCCAACAGGAAATTTGCTAGCCTTGGGCGGACGACCACTAATTTCAGGCTTCATAGTATTGGCATTATTTTGCACACATTAAATATGAGCAAACACAGTGTCAGGAAAACACAACTCTCAACTCTTTCCACTGCAGTAAAGAAAAAATAAATAAAAAGAAACTAGGATTACAGTGTCTGGTTGCCAAGATATGTTAGCAAGGACTGAAGTGCATACAGTGTGTGGTTGGTAAGATCTGGTAGCAAGTACCAAGCGCATACTGTCTGTAGTTGGTAAGATGCGGTAGCTAATATCAAAGTGCAAACAGTGTCATAAATATTTGGTAACAATTACCAAAGTTTGCACTCTGTGTGGATGCTAAGATCTGGTAGCAAGTACCACAATGCATACAATGTGTGGTTGGTACATATAAGATGTAGTAGCAAGTATCAAAGTGCACACAATATGTAGCTGGTAAGACTTGATAGCAAATATCAAAGTGCATAAAATGTATGGTTGGTAAGACCTGATAGCAAGTATCAAAGTGCATACAATGTGTGGTTGGTAAGATGTGGTAGCAATTACCAAGTGTATACTGTATGTGGTTGTTAAGATTTGGTAGCAAGTAACAAATTGTATACAGTGTGTGCTTGGTAAGACTTGGTAGCTAGTATCAACTGCATACTGTATGTGGTTGGTAAGATCGGGTAGCAAGTACGAAGCGCATACTGTTTGTGGTCGGTAAGATGTGGTAGCAAATGCCAAAGTACAAACAGTGTTTGGATAAGATTTGGTAATTATTACCGAAGTACATACAATGCATGGCTGGTACATGTAAGATGTGGTAGCAAGTATCAAAGTGCATACAATGTGTGGTCAGTAAGACCGGATAGCAAGTATCAAAATGCACACAATGTGTGGTTGGTAAGACTTGATAGCAAGTATCAAAGTGCAACAACATGTGGTTGCTAAGACCTGATAGCATGTATCAAAGTGCATACAATGTGTGGTTGTTAAGATGTGGTAGCAATTACGAAGTGCATACTGTATGTGGTTGTTAAGATTTGGTAGCAAGTAACAAACTGTATACCTTGTATGGTCGGTAAGACTTGGTCGCAAGTATAAGTTGCATCCTATTTGTGATTGGTAATATGTGGTAGCAAGTACCAATGTACATATTGTGTGTAGTTGGGAAGATCTGGAAGCAAGTACCAAATGTATATAGTGTGTGGTTGGTAAAATTTGATAGCAAGTACCAAGTGCATACTGTATGTGGTTGGTACGATGGGTAGCAAGTACTGAAATGCATATTTTTAATTGTAATATTTGGGTATCATTAAAGTCTGCTGCAAAGAAGACTGGTGAATGTCTGTTTTGTTGTTGTTGTTGCTGTTGTTGTTTTGGGGCTTAACGCCATTTTTCAGCACACGATAGGCTATACATGGCGGCCAGTATTAATGGTGGAGGAAGAAACCGGGAAATCCCCGGAAAGAACCACCGACCCATGAGAAGCTACTGGCAAGCTTTCTCATATATCCACATTCGCCGAATCCTAGACTCGAACCCACGCAGAGAGAGGTGAGATGGTAGTGATCCGTAACGAAGAGCACTTTAGACCACTCAGCCACTCGGGGCCCCATGTCTGTTTTGTCAAAACACCAATACAGTAGCAGTTCTTGGATCATGGACTTAACACACTGAGACTCTATGATCCAGTATTAACCTTTCTTACTGATGTGCTGAAGAAATGACTGTTCTGATGTACAGCATGTAACAATTGATTCTGTTGGCTGATGTTAGCTAGAGAAACCAATCACAACTGTCGTTGCATATTGACTATGATATAAACAAAATTCACACATGGAAAGTTTGAAGTTGCCTGGGAGTTTAATTACCTGAGCAATACTATCAGATTACTAGTAAAGTGAACCTTAATAGTGTAAACTCATGCTACAAAGACTAATTCACCTGCACCAGTTGTTACTGGGATGGTCCAGTGTATATGAGGTCTTTGACCCATGATCTCCATTCGCTGCAAGCTGGACCTCGCAAAAAACATATTTTGGGACACAAACTTTATGGTCCAAGGATGATGGATTCAACTATCGAACTGGCCTCAGACAATACATGTGACTGCCCATAAGCCAATTCAATTATAAGTAAGCAGTGCGAACAGCGTGAACTTGTTTTAATCTTATTTGTGGATCTATCTTTATTTATAATTTAGACAACATAACGTGCAACTGGACTTGAGTTACAGTTTTGTCTTGAATCATACACCTTACCATCTCTCTTTCTTTCTCTCTCTCATATATATATAAATATATGTTTATCTGAACAGTGTTAAAATGAGTAATCATAGCACAGTTTTACGCCCTCCTTGAACCGTGTTATAGTGACTGATCACTGTACACTTTTATAGCTCACCTGAACAGTATTACTGTAGATCAATCAATACAGTGCATGTCCCAATACTACTAAAACATGCTACTGTACATCTATCTTTATTTCATGTCCCCAGAGTACTTAAACATGTTACTGTAGATCTATCGTTCCAGTGTATTTGCCAATACTACAAAAACATGCTATTGTACATCTATTAGATATGTCCCAATACTACTTAAACAGGCTACTGTACATCTATCTTTATAGGCATGTTCCCAGACTATTTAAACATGTTACTGTAGATCTATCGTTCCACTGTGTGTGCCAATACTACAAAAACATGCTATTGTACATCTATTAACTATGTCCCAATACTACTTAAACAGGCTACTGTACATCTATCATCACAGTGTATGTCCCAAGACTAATTACATTCACAAGCTCCATCATTATGGTGCATGTCCCAATACTACTGAATCATGGTATTGTACACCCATCATCACAGTGTATATCCCGATACTACTTAAACAGGCTACTGTTCATCTATTATTACAGTGTATTTCTAAAGACAAATTACACATGCTCCATCATTATGGTGCATGTCCCAATACTACTGAAACATGGTATTGTGTGTATCATTAATGTCCCAATACTACTTAAAGATGCTATTGGACATCCATCATCACAGTGTATAATGTTCCAAATACTACTTAAAGATGCTACTGGACATCCATCATCACAGTGTATAATGTTCCAAATACTACTTAAAGATGCTATTGGACATCCATCATCACAGTGTATAATGTTCCAAATACTACTTAAAGATGCTACTGGACATCCACCATCATCAGTGTATAATGTTCCAAATACTACTTAAAGATGCTACTGGACATCCATCATCAGTGTATAATGTCCCAATACTACTTAAAGATGCTACTGGACATCCATCATCACAGTGTATAATGTTCCAATACTACTTAAAGATGCTACTGGACATCCATCATCACAGTGTATAATGTTCCAAATACTACTTAAAGATGCTACTGGACATCCATCATCACAGTGTATAATGTCCCAATACTACTTAAAGATGCTACTGGACATCCATCATCAGTGTATAATGTCCCAATACTACTTAAAGATGCTACTGGACATCCATCATCAGTGTATAATGTCCCAATACTACTTAAAGATGCTACTGGACATCCACCATCACAGTGTATAATGTCCCAATACTACTTAAACCTGATATTGTATATCCATCTGTTAGAAGTAGGATCCTAAAAATCCCTTCTAATTCTTATTTTGAATTCACTCACTGATGCTGAAATTCCATAAACGTTCGAAGTACACATACATGAATCCAAGACAGCCACACGACCCTTGTCAGCAATTAATACCCACTAAATAAGACACACTTAATTACAGAAATTATAAGGACATTATTTTGGCAAGAGAACTTTAACTGGGCCTGCTACTACAATTTACAGGGACTACTACATTTTAGAGGGACTACTGTTACATTTTACAGGGACTGTTATGACATTTTACAGGGACTATTACATTGTACAGGGACTGCTATTACATTTTACATGGACTATTACATTTTACAGGACTGCTATTACATTTACAGGGACTACTATAACATTCACCAGTATATACACCATTAAAGCAATGTGTAGTTTCCATTTTGGAAAAAATTTTTTTTGATTTTCTCTTGTCCATTGCTTTTGTTTCTTTAGTACATGAGCTTTATAACTCTGTGTAGCCAAGATGTATACTTGGTGGTTGTGGTAACAGCTGTATAACAAAACTTGTACTCTGCCAGCATAATTTTCATCTTGACCTTGGCTGCTGGACATGGGTCAATATTTCTGGTGGTGATTTAGGATATTATTTGTTGTGCATTTTTTTAGCAGTATGTAGAGAATAGTACAACCCTCCAAAATTCTGTTTTCATAGGTATACACACTGCCAAAAGTATACACACTGCCAAAAGACCATGTAACAAATTTATTACTCCTTAGAACTCCTTGTTTCACAATGTACCTGCCATTCCTGGTACTTTTGCTGTTTTCTGGAAAGTTTGCATCCCTTGAACAAGTTAATGACAGATTAAATATATCTTGAATAACAAAACTTCATCTTTACCTCTAGAAATTAAAATAATAAATTCCAATAACTATCATGTCATTAAAAACTGCATAGCCGTAACATCTGCCATCATGATATAAGAGACCAAAAAATGTTGTATTTGCCAGATGTAACATACAAGTAAGCTCAAATGTTGATTTTCCTGCTTGCCATGTTGACATTGGACACAAAGTGCTCACAAAAATTCCAAGCAATTTGTTGATAATAATGAGTTTCGAAATGTTCAAGACCACTCCGTCCTCTGGTCTAAGTGGTTAGAGCATCTGTCTGATACAGGAGGTCACATGTTCGAATCCCAGCTAAGTCATACCAAAGACTTACAAAAAATGGTACTAGCAGCTGCCTCACTTGGTGCTCAGCATTAAAAAGTTAGCATTAGGACTGATCAGCCCTGTGTCGGGATAATATAACAGGGTGGGACATAATGCTACATGTCTGCAGCATGATGCCCATGCTAGACATCACTACAGATTGCATCACTGCAGACTTCGTAGTGATATGACTGAAAATTTTTTAAAGCTACATCAAAAATCCAAATCAAACACACACACACACACCAAATGTTCAAACACTTGATAGTCACAAAGCACAAGACAAAAGGTGTGAAAGTTTATCCCCTGCACTTATCAAAACACCTATAATTGAACCACTGCCCCAGGGTCTGTACTAGAGATGTTACTTACAATTATCCCTCAGTCACATGCTTTTTAACTGTTATGTGGTAATGGTCCCACACATACAAACTTTTGAACAAAATATGTAAACTCTTGTCCCTAATTAAAAAAGTAGCAAGAATAACTTAGTTATCATTCTTGTTATCATTCTTGTTATCATTCTTGTTATCATTCTCCAACACTTGTTTCAAGACCTACTCAAATATAACTTTACCATGGGTGTTACATTTTCTTGAGGTACAGTAGTAAATCTGCTTGTCAATATTTTAAAACAAAATAATTTAAAAAACAGAAGATCAGCATAAAGTATCGTCCAATAAATCAGCTGCCAAAAACCAGTATTGGAATGTTGCGTGGTTTGAAAGTCCGATACATACCAATTCTTAAACTTCTGCAATTGTTGCCAACGGGTTTGACCACAAAATAAGTGTATATTTCAGATGCTTATGGATATTTCTCACATCTCTAAAATCAGGTGTGACAAACTCATTTGCTACGGCAAGCCAGATCTGATATAAATGTACTTCACTCGGTCATGAGTAAGTAACAGGGGTAATCATACAAATTTTACATTAACATGAGACCTGAACTGCTGGCCAAGCTAATGAATTTGGTGGCCATATGCTGGACAACCCAGCCTTAAATTACAGTTAGTTAAAGGCGATCTGTATAAGATATTTCCATATTAAAGCCAATTTATGTGCAATATCACAATCCCACCTCCTACTGCCATTTTGAATCACTAAGCTACACAGGTGGAAAACATTTGCTGCGTTTTAAACCTACTGACCCCATAAGATGCGACTTCAATAATTTTTTTCACAAGTTTTTCTTCTAATAACTCATTAACCCCTGGCTCCCCATTTAAGTGTCACGAGGTAGTACTTCCGAGCTCTGTAGCGTCAAGGTCATTAAAGATACATTAAAGTGGGCGGTATTACAGGAAAGTAGACAGATGAAGCTTTACAATGGTACCAAATAATCTTGAATTTCTAATCGCATTACAAAATACACAGGGAAAAATGTATATTTTGAGACCCGATATTTTTAACACCTAAAATTCGCTCGTGATTGGAATCTGGTTTTGTGTCTGGATTTTAGACTTTCTGGCCTCAGATCTAAGGCAGACAGGTCTGAACTGCACATGGACAGGAGAACCTTTGCAAAAAGTGAGATAAGATGGTAATTTGGAGTAAAAAGGGGCCAGGACATGAACATGATGGGTCCAATAAGCATAAAAAATAAAAAGAGAACTGCAACTTTTACCCTTCTGCACATGTGCAAGCGAAATAACCAATGAAAAACAACATTTCTGACACAACTAGGTCACAGGCTAAACTACAATCTCTTGCAAGCTGATTTATTTGGATGTATTCAGGAGTAGCCCCCAAAATGTGCTTCCTACTTGCATGGTGTTCCATGTTTTCAAAAAATAACCTATCTGTGCATCACTCTGATACATGTAGGTTCTGTCATGTAGGGGAAGGGGGACTTTAATCCACTGATATGGCATTGGTTTCAAAATTAATGGGACAAATGCCAAAATGAATGCACTTGTAGTGATACAGAAATTAAATAATTTTATTTGCTTCATCAGTTTTGGCACCTTGTTGTCTCATTTGTTGTACACATCTTTTCCTCAGACATTGTTCTAATAAACATTTTCTCAAGTGCTCATTTAACATTCATGTTTACTTATCCAGCAGCATTCATTATAATAATTCCCATTTTGGAGAAAATTATTTTTCTTTTCAGATTAGGAGTTAATTGATGAAATGACGTACTGTATACCGGTAGCTGCATAAATTTAGTGTCTTTGGTAAATTAATGAATTTAATCCAACCTTAAAACTAAAATAAACCTTTCCCACTGAAGATGTGCCTATTACCTCAAAAATATATTTCACATATGGTCAACAAAGATTTGATATTGCAATATGGCAGACTACAACAAAATTTTAAATGTTTTGATTTCAAATATGTTGTCTACCTAAAAATGATGCAAGTTACCATCTTACAGTTTAAATCAACTTTGCTGACCCTGGTCATTGCTAACAAACCAACACAAAAAAATTCCTGATGACAATGCACACCCAGCTGGAACATTTGGACGACACTAGACACAATGTTTCAGGAAACCTGAGATATACTGTGCAAAAGGCCCAACACTGGCAAAAACTTCATTGTAATCATCTCTGAGAGGATTTAATACGAATAAACTATATGGCCAATGAATTCCAGGGTACATCTAAATTACAAATATCTCGAGTGTGTATGCACAATGACTGTGAATTCACATTCTTGGTTCTGGACCAGTTTTCATGGATTTCACTGATCCTATAAATTATCAGTATCAGTTGAACAACTCAAGAAATAATGATCCTTCCATGAATTTAATACCAATAAAAAATGTGCACCTTTTTTTTGCAAATACCAAAAATTTACACTGACAAAAAGGAAAGACTGCCAAAGGGAATTTTTGTGGGTTAAACATGCTGTAAAAGACAGATATAGTGATGATATATGGTCTCACTTAGGGTCGGATCAGGTCAAGTGGGGGGATCCAAAATTTTGAAAGGGCCCTGAATTTCCTCAAAAAGGCACAAAAGCAAAAGTCTATGTCTCTACTTACTCAAAGTGTGCATAATACCCAAAAAACATATGCAAGAATAAAACTATGGTCAAATTTCAACTGACTAGTGACTGTAAGTCAAATTTCAACTGACTAGTGACTGTAAGTCTGTCTGTGTGTGTGTGTGTGTGTGTGTGTGTGTGTGTGTGTGTGTGATATGGATTTTTATTGTCACTTTAACAAGTTTTTAGTCATGTTGCTATGATGTCGACAGCATGGCAGTTTATAGTGATGTCTAGCACCAGAGCATCATGCTACAGACGTGCAGCATCATGTCCCACCCAGTCACATTATCCTGACAACAGGCCAACCAGTCCTAACACTAACCTCTTAATGCTGAGCGCCTAGAGAGGTAGCTGCTAGTACCATTTTATAAGTCTTTGGTATAATTTGGCCGGGTCCAGGAAATGCTTGAAAGTACAAAATAATCAAGACCAAGACAAATATGCTCAAAAATGCATCTAACGTGCATGTGCAATCCGACAGTTACTCCCCTTTGTTTGCAGACTGATGTGACAAATGATAGGTGTCATTCATACCAATCAAAGAACTTTATTTTAAATCAGCATTTATTCTGAAGAGAAATTTGGAATAAGTTTTAAAAAAAAAAAGAACTCTCCATTCCCTCAACTCTTACAAAGCTATTAAAAGAAAAATCACTTTTCATGAACATGAAATAACACCCTGATATTTCACAAACTTTCACTGCATGAACCTTGAGACTGAATCCCTGTTGGAATGCAAGAAGCATTCCAGTGAAACTGGATGCATTATGACATATTTGTGGTATCATCAATTACTGGAATTAGGGTAACTATCTCAACTGTAGCAACTTTCTGGACTGGAAACTATTTCTGAATCAATGGAAAATCTTTGTCATAATCATTTCACAGAATACATTTATTCTAACAATGGATACAATCTCTCACAGTAATCATTTTACTGAAAATACTCAAATTTAAGGTCTGTTTAACTCATTTCCAAAATGAAATTATGGTTTTTCATAAAAATTTAGGGGAAAAAACACTGGTATTAGCTCATCGTAGAAATAGCTGAGCTACCTGTTCTTGACCGCTTGATGTTGACCGCTCAGATGGCTTAGTGGTTAGTGCATCCGCCTCAGATGTGGGAGGTCGCAGGTTCGAACCCTGGCCGAGTCATACCAAAGACTTATAAAAATGGTATTAACAGCTGCCTCACTAGGAGTTCAGCATTAAGAGGATAGTGTTAGGACTGGACGGCCTGGTGTCAGGATAATGTGACTGGGTGGGACATAATGCATATGTCTGTGGCATGATGCCCCAGTGCTAGACATCACTATAAACTGCCACACTGCAGACATGGTAACGATATGACTGAAAAATTGTTAAAGCTATGTTAGAAATCCAAATCACACACACAAACATAAATCTGAAAATGAAAATGAAGTTATGGTTTTTCATAAAACTTTAGGGAAAAAACACTGGCATTAGTTCATCATGGAAATACTTGAGCTACCTGTTCTTGACCTCTTGATGTTGACCGCTACATTAAAAATCCAAATCACACACACACACACACACACACAAACACATTGACCGCTTGATGTTGACTCCTAAGATGGGTAATGTTTAGTACCCATAAAACAACAAACTTCACTGCACGGCCTATTACCGAACTAAAGATTTAAGGGGTTGGTGTAAAATCACCAACCCTCCTTTTTAAGAAACAGTTGAAATCTGTCTGAATGTAAGCAGGGATTTTATGAAGAAACTGAGGTAGAACTTGAAAATATAATGCACAATTTTCACCCATTCAGCTGAATTTACTGGGTAAATGTTTTGAAATTAATGTGAATCTCAATCGCATATCCAAGAATAAATTCTGCAATTGCTCAGTGGGCTACCTGGCAACTAGAAAATTGCTCTAGTAACCAGGATTATACTGAGTATCCCCGAGAAAACCCTAAATTAGTTTAGGATTTTCCCTTTTACTTGTTATTATTCATTATCAAACAAAAATTATTGTTATTACCAAACTAATTTTATTCTGTAATGCAAGTTACAGTATAGTGTATTAGCTCAAGGCGTCACTTAAATCCAAATTATGATAAATCAGGTGCAAGATTTGGCATAATTATCAATACGGTATGGGATCATGCATTGATGATTGGAATTATAAACATTACGTACGTATCAGAACAAGAGATCGGTCTTTCTGTATGCGCTAGTTGTGCTGAAAATGCTTTCATTTTCATTGTGGCTGAAAGGGGTTGGGGTATGTTATGGGCGAAGTGTTGACAGATCGGTGTCAACAATCATACCTTCAGTGAGTCATATTCCTCCACTGGGATAATTTCAATGACATCATTGTCATCAAACTCTTCACTCGTAGTCTCCATTTCTATTCTGTACTATCACGATATAAGTATAAATTCTTTCAATTTTCACGCCGGCAAATTAATTGAATATGTTGATAAGGCAAATCGCGTCAACTATGGATGCTGACAATGATTGCGATTCCAGAGTTTCCAGTTCAGGTTTGGTTACATTCTCACATTTTCTTAAACAACGTAACATTTTTCACGCTGCACAAATGAAGCAGAAAGGTCTAAGTAGCATGTTTGGCATTCCCGATGAATTTACATACTCCAAATTTTGTGCCATAAACAAACATGATGGTCATCATTCAATTTCAGTGTACCATGAAAAAATCTGAATTTCCTTTCGCGCAGGCCCCGATTTGCAGCGCATGCTTAGTAAGGTATTGGAAACTGGAATTTCCGCTTCCTCTGTAAACAAACCATCATATTTCAAAGATAATTTTCGTCAAATATATATATGATCTTAAGATTACATCCTAAATATTCTTGTATACATTATATAAAATAACATCACATTCAATAACGGCATATGTGTCACTATGCTGACATTGTAACAATGCCACAAATACTTAGCATTAACAAATATTTATCTACGTATATAATCATTAAATGTTCGTACGGAGAGACATCATGTACAAAATTATATCTAATGTGTCTTATACTAAATGCATACAAATCAAAAGGGAGCGTACACAAGATCCGTTAAAAGGAAAGCAAAATAAAACTACATCCAACTATATAGTAAACGTCGTGACTCGTGTGCATCCGACAGACAGTCTCTCTCTCTCTCTCTCTCTCTCTCTCTCTCTCTCTCTCTCTCTCTCTCTCTCTCACACACACACACACACACAAATTGCGACATAGTTTCAATTTAATTATTAATGACCAATTTTATTTAAAATTCATCCAAATTATTAGGAAATTAATGATCGGAATATATTGTTCATGCGATTATGTTAATTTTACAAATTTGATCATTATAAAGTGAAAATGAAAACTAAAATACACTTTATTTATACAAGGTAAAACTGAACTCTGTTACCAGATACTCAGCCTTATTTCATTCGTGTTTAACGCGCGCCCGATAGATGGTTGCCTGTGATACAGCCCTCCAATAATGAGCAGACACATCTGGGTCTAAAATCTTCGCTTTGCTAAAGAAATAATAAATTCAAAATAATTATATTTTTCAAATGAGTAATACTTGTTTTTAGTTTTTCAATTTTAAATAATGGAGTAAAAATTATCTTAAAGAAATCACAACACTGAAACACGTTTTTATCTTTTGATATACATACATTTTCAATGATTTTTTTTTTTTTTTTTTTTTTTTTTTTTTTTTTTTTTTTTTTTTTTTTTTTTGCCTTTAGCATGAAAAATTTAAAAAGTGAAAAAAAAATCTTTAATAAATTCGACTAATGTATCTACTACTAAAGTATATGCACGCCTTGCCAACCCCTGGCAGCGGGTTTCTATTATGACGTTGATCTTTTACTCCACTGGTAATGTTTTTGACACTCGTATCCAAACGAGATATCCATTGTGCAAGATACATATTTGTTTGCGTGCGTTCTATAGCTAGATACAAAATTATGATCTCAAGATATTAAAGTAGACCCTAATCTGCCAGCACAGTATACGCCGGCAAACATAAGTTTGCGCTTTTCGCTAATTGGTACGCGCTACACGCGGGTACGTGCAGTTGTCCTACGGAAACTGACGATGACGTGCACTAAATCTTCGGCACTAAGGTTTCAAGCTGCTCTTTTCAATGCTATTCTTGTTCATATGCACCATTTTTTTTTTTTTTTTTTTTCAACTTTAAATTTTTATACCTTCTTCAGCAACATCCTCTACTGTGTATACAAGTCATTGATCTGTAAATGTATCGTTTTATATTTGTCCCATTTCTAAATAACCCATTTTTTATGTCCCATTTCTAAATAACTCCATATAAAATTCTCCGCTAAGAAAGACAGCCTGTTCATTATGACCACGCTGTGTAAACTCTAACACTTGACATAGTCCGTAGTCGGCAATCAGCAGCCATGATGAGCTACACTTTTAAGATCTCTTGGAGAAAAGTATAATGGAAATTAACCTAAATTAAGCAACCACCTGTTCTTAAAGACCAATCGTTCTATTTATAGAGGCGACTGCATAAGACAGGTTAGATTTTACTATTTTAGGGGAATGATGATGATGATGATGATGATGACGACGACGACGACGACGACGATGACGTTGTCATTGAAGTTTATGTTCCTGTTGCAAAAAGTGTTCATACTGTTGCTGCTACTGCTAACGGTGATTAGAAGGAGGAGAAAGATGTTCATTTGCTACCTGTAAAATAAATATGAGGAAAGAGGAGGAAAAATGAAAGGTTTAAGACTTTCACAACAGCTCAACCGCGTAAGAAACTTAATTTATGCAACACATTTAAAACTGGATGCCCTTCTAATCCAATATTTATAAGCCTAGCAATGAAATAGATAAAGGCGAGGTAACCTGCGCCAAATGAATTCTTGGCGGATGTATTGCTTATTTCTCTCTTAAATATTACCTTTATATTAGAATGTTTAGGAAATAATCAATATTGACGGCAGTTGAGCGCAAATTATTGACCCATTCATTCATAACTAATATAATTGTAATATTCAGTGATATATATTGGAAATCAAGAAAAGACTGCCGGTATGTTAGAAATATGCTATTTATCCATATCTTGGCACAAAGTCGAGCATGTGTCAATTGTTTCATGGAAGGTTCCAGTAGTTTCGTTTGGTGTAATATGGCTTGGTCATTTATTTGTTCGAGAGGAAACATGAAGAACAGGACCATTTCTCGACACAGCCAAATCCTAGCTTATGTGTACATCGTGCTTTCCGCGTTGTATGGAAATGCCGGTGGAATCTTCACGCGTTTAGGATGGCTTGAACATATAAATACAACCCAAAGGAACTACGGCATTGCTGTTAGCGACGTAGACAACGATAGTGACTTGGAATTCGTAGTAGCTGGTTTCACGGGCCCAAATTTTGTTTTTAAATACGATAGAATTTATAGGAGACTGGAAAATATCGCTCTTCCTTTCACCCCATACGAGGCCTTAAGGGACCCAGGAGGGCAGGCGATAGCGGTTTGCGCGTGTGACATCGACGGTGACGGAAGGGAGGAAATTTATTTTTTGAATACAAACAGTGCATATGCTGGAAAATCTACATATGGTGATAAATTGTTCAAATGGAGATATGGGCAGTACGAAGACTTGTATGAGGATGAAGTTAATCAAGAAGTCGATGCAAAAGGATACGCTGGTAGATCAGTTGCATGCATTGATAGACTTGGCACTGGAAAGTATTCTTTTATCATAGCAACTTATTCGCATGGTGGTTCTGGTAAGTTTGCACTCATTGAAATGGACGAGAAAGATCCTAGAAATAAGCCAGAGAATGGCGTAATTGTGCTGAAGAATAGTGCGAAAGAAGTCGGTATTGACAGGGCAACTGGTGGACGAGGGATTGTTGTGGGGCCGATTCTCGGAAACTTGGGTAATTTGGATATTTTCTTCGCCAATGAAGGGAATTCCTGGCTAGGTAACCTTGGTGCTAATTTCCTTTTCAGAAATATTGGAAACGGAACATTTTTTGATGTGGCACGATCTTATGGAATTGCAGACGAGGAACAAAATGGCAGAGGAGTCGCCCTTGCCGATTTGAATCACGACTGCCTGCTCGATATTGTGTGTGGAAACTGGGAGGGTAGCCATAGGATTTTCCTGCAAAAGCAACTTGAAAATGGACTTAGAAAGTTTGACAATGTTGCCACAAAAGATTTTGAACAAGCGTCAAAGATACGGACCGTCATAGTAGCGGACTTCAACAATGATGGAGATACTGAAATATTTATGAATAATATATATGACAGTGCAGAACATGATATTCAGCCAAATAGATTATTCACTGTAATATTGAGAAAAGATGAAAAGGTTTTAGATATCTTGCCTAATGATATAGGAGATGCTCTGGAGCCTTTCATGTGCGGAACGGGAGGGGCTGTTACTGACATAAACGGGGATGGAGTACTGGATCTTTTGGTATCACATGGCGAAGATTTGGAACAAAAGTTAACTATCTACACAACAAAAGTTAACATGGATAATAACTGGATTCGAGTTTTTCCCAAATCCCAATTCGGTGCCCCTGCTAGAGGGGCATCTGTTTATTTAACGTTGGACTCTGGTGAAGAGAGATTACAAATAATAGACAGCGGGTCTGGTTATCTGTGCCAAATGGAACCCGTTGCTCACTTTGGGCTCGGCAGAGCCTCTGCTGTAAATTTGAAGGTTATTTGGCCCGATGGAAGGTTAAAGACACAGGTTTTGACCAAGGAAGAATTGAAAAAGACTATTATAGTAGAGCATCCGCAGTGGATGGAATCTCCAATCAATTCTGAGCTATCTCAGGATAAAGGGAATTCTACAGTCACCTCTCGGGATAAAGGAAATTCTACACTTGAAGGACATGAGCACGGGGAACTGTAATTGATTTTCACGAATTTGTTTTCCATCGCAATTATATCTTATATCTTTTGGTTTCACACGTCAGGCTTACAGCTAGTGCTTTGACGTACAAGGTGATAACATACTAGTCACAACAGTTCTTGAGTCAATAGTAGTTTATGACACTAAACAATTCGTATTGGTGATTTCTGTCATTTGTCCCAGAGTACTTTGGATGGTATCGATATAATGCTCAGTATTTACATGGTTTACTTTAAACATATTTTATTGTCACAGTGTGATACAATGGGATTAGGGACAAGTTATAGAAATATAATTAACTCTCTCTCTCTCTCTCTCTCTCTCTCTCTCTCTCTCACACACACACACACACACACACACACACACACACACAGAGTTTACACGATACAAATAGTTTATCGTGTCAACAATGTAGCAAAATCTAATCCTACAAATATATTTGGAAGGGGGTTCAGTGGGCAGCATTTATGATTTGAATAAATTGTTGAAATTGTTCCGTTATCATTTATATATTTGCATACATGTTATAGAATTCAGTATTTGTTTGCATCGCCTTTCTGCAAAGCAGTAAATCAAAACTAGCAGTCATATATGGCACTTGGAGGGTGGTACTTATGCCACCGCAGGAACAAAAAGTACCTCGCAAGTACACGGTCTACCAAAGACAGTTTTGGACTAGGCTACTTGACTCTGTTATTGGACGTTAATAGTTCTACTTTTAGAATAAGCCTTAAAAATCAAATGAGAGCTAAAGCGAAGAAAAAAGGTATGTGGATAAATACATACTGATAGCTAAAAAAAGTATGCCCTTGATCCCGAACCCAGGGTCAACAACTAAAGCTTGAGTGAAATGCATCATGAAAACAAAAGCGAAAGATAGTTAATGTTTTGGTTTTGAGAAGGGGGTTGTTTTTTTGTCTAACTGGAAGATAGTAGGTACGACAGAAACGGGTAATGTTTCACTGTGTTCATTGCGTCGTACTGCTGTAGGGCAGAGGCTTTATACTTTAAACCTAGTTTTCGACGAGTGTGTGTGTGTGTGTGTGTGTGTGATTTGGATTTTTAACATAGCTTTAAAAAATGTTCAGTCATATCGCTACCATATCTGCAGTGTGGCAGTTTATAATGATGCCTAGTACTGGGACATCATGCCAAAGACATCTAGCATGATGTCCCACCTAATCACATTATCCTGACACCAGGCCGACCAGTCATAATACTAACTTCTTAATGATGAGCGCCAAGCGAGGCAGCTGTTATTACCATTTTTATAAGTCTTTGGTATGACTCGGTCGGGGATTGAACCCACGACCTCCCGCATCCGAGGTGGACGCTCTAACCACTAGGCCACCGGAGCAGTCGTTTTCGACGAACTCGTAACAAATACTGTTCACGTCATTAATGTAATGATAATTTCGAGACAATCAATCTGGCTATACAGCCATGTTTGATCTTAGTGTAACAAAATACTGTTTATGTATTTGCAATGATAGCAGATGTTACTTTCCTTTAAAAAAAAAAAATGCCTTTACAAGCTGATTCAAACTTTTCAAGAGAAGATGCTCCCTTTACGACGATGTTGCCTTGTAAAAAAAAAGTGAAATTTTCATTAGGAATGTCACTTTCTGAACGAAATAAAAACGTGCTTTACTGAAAGATATCATATATCTTCAGTCTACCATAAACCATGTCACCATGTCGAAATAACACTATATATATATATATATATATATATATATATATATATATATATATGTATGTATGTATGTATGTATGTATGTATGTATGTATGTACATACAACACAGCGTGTGCTATACACATTGCGCGGAAAACGCAAGGCTTTAAATAACATTGTACTTTAAACGTTTAGGAAATGATTTTTAATGATCTCAGAAGAAAATTCTATGAAGTTTTACGTCTTGGTATCCATAAAGCGAAATGACCAAAAAATGTTTTAAGTCTTTACTAAGATCAGTCCTGAATTTCGAAAACTGTTTCTGCGTAGACGTTTTGTTTTCGTTTTTTTTTTTTTTAAAAAAACTCCATAAAAACCAAAACTTCGAAAGATCAAGGATTATAAGAATTTTTTGTGTCGTTTGGAAGTCTTAAATCTAATGTAACCACACTACCTGTACACATTTTTAGATAAAACCAACTGTTCTTTCTTTCTTTCTCTCTTTCTTTCTTTCTTTAAACATTCAGTTACAGTCGCGTTTAGGTATATTTTTTTTTCTTTCAAATAAATTGAAAAGAGTACATCTAAAGTATACTATCTAAATGTACTAGATTACATATGGAAGGTAACATATTTGTGCACATTTTCGTTACCAAATAGTATCACTATAGGATAACTACATAACGTGCCCTCTAATATGAATAACTATAACACTTACGTCATAATTTCCGTCAGGTCGAGAAATGACCTTAGAAGTGTTTGTATGAATACAAATCAACTTGATGGGTTTTGGTAGTTCGTCTTCGCCTCCAGTAGAGTGTACTACATAAGTTAGGACCGATCGGAACATCGCTCGGTCATTTCCGTTAGGTTGTGAAATAACGACCTGACGGAAATGGCCGAGAGATGTTCCGATTGAAGTTAGGAAAGGAAAGGCCAACATTGTTCCGATTGTTAATTTGTTTCCTTCCGCCGCCTTATAGTGTCAAAGGAGGCGACATGCACAACTTCCACGTCAATCCTAGGGATCATGCCTTTGACGTCAGTCCCACAAATCGTATCCCGAATGTATTGTAACGTCTCTATGGTCTTAAACTAAGTAATAGAATAGAGCAAAAACCAACAAGCTTTGTACAATTCAACAATTAATTTATTTCCCTAGAATACAAAAAAGAACGTACATATTGTGAATTTTAAATCCCAAGTCCAGATGTGTAAAGTTCTATTGAATTCCAGTGGTATCCCAAATATATTCTAACACTGAATGTGTTGATGTGCCTTTAGTCTCGAATATGCTAATGTGCCACTAGTCTGGATTGTGGAGATGTGCTAAGAACCTTTTGCTGTATCACAAAAATATAATCCAAAAATTTTCTTCTCTGAGTTCACTATAATTCCAAATTAATGTTTCTGTCCAAAATATTGTAATAAATTTGGAATATGCCCCTCTGGCATACTACGATATTATTGATGATTACGTTGTATTTCCAGTGAATAATCATTTGAAGAAATGAAAATCTGAACACAGAAATAAGACTGATTCTGCTTCAAGATGGTATGGCAAGAATGAGTAGTTTTAGAGAAACAAGATTATGAACCCCTTACTTAACCTGGGTTGCAATTACTATTATCCGAAAATACCCTGTTACTTAATGGAAACTTCTAGTATCTAGTATCAGAATCAAGACTATAAACATGTTTACATTAATAATGATCTGAATATTTAATCCACACTCATAGAAATATTTTTAGCTATGTATTCTGTTGTTCACAAAATAAACGTCCATGATCAGATACGCAGTGAACTTGATTTTGGATAAGGTCAGGTACAAAATACAAATGTATAAGACTTAATCATTATCAAAAGCCATCAAATAATGCAAATTAAATATACATAACAGTATGTTCATGGCTGCCATTCTGACCGATTAGGCTCTTGACAAAACGAGGACTGTCAGATTTTTCCTTCGCAATTCCCAGGTCAGCCCTGCCGATCATACGTCAAATGTGTGTGTAGATTTCACATTTGGAGCCATTTGACTGTTTACAGAACAGGAATTGACCAAGAAGCTTCGGCTGATCGAACTACTTTTTTGTCAATCGTCACATCACGATTAATCCTAAGGTTAATCTAAATGCAGAAACAGCCCAAGTGGTCCTGGTTGATTGGGGTTTCTTTTTTGGCGGAGAAATTTTCGGCGAACAAAGACCGATTTTTTTTCTGTAAAGTACTGAGTCGACATATATCCGATGCATATTGTATTCGCATTGAAATAGCCGAGGAAGATCCGAGTGATTTTTTCTCAGTCGTAACTTCAAGGTAACATGGTACCAATTGTTTTTCCATAGACCTCAATGCTAATGTTTTGTGAAATAAATATACTTTCTATCCTACCTCAGCATGCATGTCACACACTGTCATAGAGAACAATGTTAGATTGTCAATTTGACAAGGACAGAACCAGGCACTCCATTACATTTAAGAGAGATAACTCTGCTGGAACTAGACAGAGGTAAGAGTTATCTAGTCACACCAGACACATTTTCAGTCATGTGCACCACATTTTTAAAAAAAACTTAAAAAATACAAAATGTGATCTAGATATGAATTAACATAATCTCACATGTTGCCAAGAGGCTCAACTTTTTTAAGCCTAACAGAAAGTACAACTCTTACATAATGCACCAATCACAGCTAGTTGTGTTGTTTATTTCTGAATACAATGTTCCTACACCTTAAGCTCCGCCCACCTGGGGTTGTACAATTGGTACCGTTATACCTATAGTCAATCCTACAGTCTATCCAGTTGTAGAAATAGCCAAGGTGATACGAATACACTGAGCGGTTTTCACTGATAAATTTTGGGCGAACAAAATGTATGATTTTTCTGTATATTACTGCGCTAACATAATCATTCTATATGTTTGTCTCGCAAAAAAGCCGATGGAATCAGGCCACAATTAATAGTTCCGGCTCAGTGTAGTCCCAGTCTATTTTTAAAGCATCTTTTTCTATCTTCGTTTGGTGGTAATACAAGAGTTAGATTTAGGCATTCTTGGTATGGATTTAAAGGCAATTGTTTATTCTTTAGAATATGAGCTTATGGTGTCGTTCTCTGTGTGTGTTTCGGCAACAGTGTTCAGTGAGTAATAAGGTCTTGGTGATGATCCGGAAGTGAAATCTGTGTTCCATTGCATGCTGGTTTGTTACAGTCCAGCCTTTCAAAACAATGCCGGTGAACCTTTGACAAGAACTTTACCGTAAAGTCATCTTTGGGGGTATTTTAGATTAACATATGATTTGTATTGATTGTCACACAGTGTACTGAGAAACAAATGTAGAGAATATATAGTAAAATGAATTGTGTTCTATGTCCTGTCAGTGCAGTATGCTGAGTAAAGTTTAAATTGGTATAACATCTTTATTATTAATGATAGACACATGAAATTTTAATGTTATGTATATTGACTTTGAAACTATAAGAATGAAATTAAAAATAAAAAATTAGTCTTTATTTTAAAAATTTAAATGAAATTACCCCCCCCAAAAAAAAAATGCACATATATAATATTTATTGGGAATGATATTAAATGATATCAGCATGTATATATTCCTACACCATATACAAGCTCCAGTGATGGATATTTGTCAAATTTTGTCAGAGAAAATATTTTTGTAAGTCATAATGAGACCGTCATTTAAAATACATGAAGACAAAATTCTATTTTGTATTGTGCCTTTAGGTCATTCAAACTATTTATTAGGGGTCCAAACAGTTAATTTATGTGTTTATGATGGAGTGACTTCCTGAGTAACACATATCTGCTTGTATAGCTTTCAGTAATTGTTTATAAACATAGTTATAGGGTATTTAGTGAGTGGACAGAGATGAAAACTTTATACTAGAACCTGCTCAAGTTCTCTACAAAATCATTTTAAGCTGTCAGAGAATGAAATACAGGTAGCAGCAGGGAAGGTGAACAGACCACTCTTATGATTAAGCCAAATTTTAGTGATAATTGAGGCAAGTGGTCTGTTCGACTGCCGTACCGCGAAATCATTTGTCTTAATCATCAGGCAAACATATTCATTACCAAATGTCTGTCCACCCCCACCCCACCCCCCTTGCTGCGGTGGACCCTATAACTTGGTTTTCGAGCAAATTTTGCATTATGATTAAGACAAATGTGTAAGGTTCGACTGCCATACCGCGCATATCATATTCCCTTCTTGTCTGCTGTTATCTTACACACACATGTGGTCATTCACCCTTCCTGCTGCTATGAATTTATCCAGATTAACTATTGCATGTATATACATGAAGTGAGTCATACATACATGTACTGAGATAGGTATGCGTACCGATTTTTCAAGGACATGTGTAGTAGTTCAAACAATAGCTGTGTTTATCGCCGCGGATATCTCCCCGGAGATAGGTATTTGTGTGCAGTTTATTTCCGTGTTTTAATTTTAAATATAATACATTTTAATCGGTTCATATATATAATGGCAAAATATCTTAATAAAATTATAATTATTTATTTATTTGTAAAATCAGATATCAAATGCTATTGCACAATAATCACATATAATAATTTCTGAAACGTATATCCGTAGTCGAGTTCGTTAGCTCAATGTTAAAGTTGCTGGAAACTTTAATACTGATGTTTGCGGTTCGACCCAGATCTCGCCGAGATGGGTTCGGGTCCCCGGGTCGCCCATATCTTTTAATAAGTAGGGGGGGAGGCATCCCCTGAGATTTCGATAAACCACCACGTATCTCGTGGTCGGATTCCATTTTGGAATTCTACCCCGGGGTTTCGTTGGGGTTTTATCGAAATCGCAATGCCTAGACAGCCTTCTGAATTGCTAATATTTCGCTTTCGTCGATTAGAAATTCGCCGGGAGGTGTGTCTATGCAATACCCCCCCCCCTAAAATAATCAGTAGTATGCCTTGAGCTCTCTGCCCCATGGAAGAACCCCCAAATAAACATCCAGAAAGGGTGTTAGCCAAAAGAAACAGAACATGGGTGGGCCGCATAATAGTCATAAGAGAGAGAATGACAATGTAAGGACCCCATGAAAGTCACACAGGCTATCGAGGGGCTCCATTGAAGGGTAATCGCTGGGATCTACTGATTATTTTTGATAAATTAAAATACAGACAAACATGCATACATACAAACATACATAGAAAGGGGAAATAATTCTCTAGCAGAGGAGGAGCAGAGTTAATCACAGATTAACCAAAGATTTTATCTAGACCTATACGATATCTGGATCTTGGATCATGTAGATTTATTGTAATAAATCCAAACGGAACAGCTTGTGCTTGAGCAAAAAAGTTTCTGAATTTCATCATATCCCTATCCCCTGAACACCAAGTATAATAAATATTCTGTAAAGTATAATTATCTACTCCATTAAACACAACCAAAATATTGCAGTTGTCTCTGATCACTTTAGGTATTTGTGTATATCTTTGTGTGACGTATATAACATCTGTATTCTTGTGTCTACCTCGAGAAAATATTCTAGCCGGATTTGTTTGTCTATCCAACATAATATCATCGTACACCACTAAATTATTAATAAATCCATTTAGGTCATCTACAGATGGGGCCTCATCAATATCGGTAATAAAGTCAACAACATCGTCTCCGTCTTTATTAACTGATTTCACTTTCTCGTTAAAATCCTTAAGTACTTCGTAACAGTGCTGATCATCTACGGATGGTGCTACTAAATACAATTTACTCCATTTTAACCATCGCATTATTAAATTTAATAATAGTTGTGTTTTACCTGATCCAGATGGACCTATTATAATCA